>RCUC01134300.1:0-78112 GCA_003697995.1 Taxidea taxus jeffersonii
GGCCAGCAGGGGTCCCTGTCCCCAGATTTCCACTGTCTGTGCCCTCTCCCTCCCCTCTTCAGTCCTTTTTAGCCTCTTCCATCTCCCCCAGAGTGGCATAGACTGAGTGTAGGCACCTGGTCTCCATTTTCCTCTCATCTTCACCTTTCTGAAGCTCCCCTTCTTTGTGAACCATGCCTCAGTTTACCTTCAGAGTCTTTTTATGACCCTCCTCCTATGTTCTTGGTCCACCAGCCCTATATCTTATTTTCTGCTCCTTCCCACCCTCCCTAGGATAGGAAATGGAGCAATAGGGACACTGAAGAATTGGGAACGGGGGTGAGTGGAGGAAGTCTGGCCCATGTCACTGGATACCATGGGCCTTCCCTTTTCCCTGTCTATGGGTGCCGTGTTTGACATACTTTTCTCTCAGATTGAACTTATTGATGGTGTACCCTCCTTTTTCATTTTTAAGAATCATGCAATACGTACATGTCTGGTCAGTGCCCCTGCTGGCATGAGATAAACTGACTTATCATATAATGTTGAGGCAAATCCAGCCAACCTCAAACATGTGTGATGTTTTAGTTGCCTGAGTGCTGGTATCTCAAGTAAAAGCATATTTTAAAATACTGGAATAAGCTAGGGGACCTGTCCTCCCTGCCTTTTGAGATCCCAGGAAGATGGTCCCACTCGGGGAATGGCTAGAGCTGGGGAAGCCTGTCCATCAGCTAAGCAGCCAGCACAGACCCAGTGACTCCCGTGTGCTGGCCCTGAGCTCCGTGCATGGAGCAGGGCTCGGTGGGGGGCCCTCAGATGCTTTACCCTAGAGAAACCAAATAGGTTTCTCAGACACTTGTCTTTGGAGAAACCAGATAGAAACCAGATAGGAAAGATGGCAACGAATACCAGGTAAAATGTGCCCTTGCTAGGAACTCCTATAGGAGCTCAGAGAGGAGAGATGGCCTGTAGCCTCCATGGTGAAGGAGGTCACCCCAGAGGAGGTGGACTTCCAGGGGTGGGTTCTGCACCAACAAGGGTGGGCATGTCTGCAGGAGGACCTCCCCCCATAGCTCTTTCACTCGCACTTTCCAGACGTGGAACAGATGGCCATCGACTGGCTGACAGGCAACTTCTACTTTGTGGATGACATCGATGATAGGATCTTTGTCTGCAACCGAAACGGGGACACATGTGTCACTTTGCTGGACCTGGAGCTCTACAACCCCAAGGGCATTGCATTGGACCCTGCCATGGGGTGAGAGGGGCGGGCCGAGGCTGTGGGGGAAGGGAGTGTGCCAGGTGCCCAGAACCCAGTTAACGTGCCCTCTGCCCACAGGAAGGTGTTCTTCACTGACTATGGGCAGATCCCAAAGGTGGAGCGCTGTGACATGGACGGGCAGAACCGCACCAAGCTGGTGGATAGCAAGATCGTGTTTCCTCACGGCATCACGCTGGACCTGGTCAGCCGCCTCGTCTACTGGGCTGATGCCTACCTGGACTATATTGAGGTCGTGGACTACGAGGGCAAGGGCCGGCAGACCATCATCCAGGGCATTCTGGTGAGGGCGAAGCTTGTGCCGGGCCGCCATCCCCTAGGCCTCCCAGTGAGAGGGAGGATGACATGGGAGCACGTTTTCCTTCTCGCAGGAAGCAGGGTGGGCATGAGCCCTTCTAGGAAGGGAGTAGATATAGCTTCTACTGTCACAGAAACAGATCATATTAGAGACACCTTGCACTTCCCTTTTCTCACTTGATCCTTAGAACAACCCCTGGGAGAGAAGCAGACAGGTGTCTCAGTTCCCTTTTGGCATGAGAAAAAGCAGGGTCTAAAGAGGTTAAGAGATTTGCCTGAGGTTACACAGCTGGGAAATAGCACTGGGACCAAGTCTAGAAGCCCTTCCAACTCAGAGATGGCACCTCCTTTTTGGGACCATTAAGGTGCCCAGTCATCCCTGTTAGCCCTGGACATGCCATAAACCAGCAAATCCCTTTGTCTTGGACAAGCTGAAACAGTCAGTTCCCTTGGATAGGTTTTGTGGGTATCGAGGGCTGCTACCCAGCTTGCTTGGGGCAAGTCTGTCCCCTGAACCTTCCCAAAGCTGGAGGCTAGGGTTGGGCTAAGAATGTCCTCCTGTGGGGCGCCTGGGTGGCTCAGTGGGTTAAGCCTCTGCCTTCGGCTCAGGTCATGATCTCAGGGTCCTGGGATCGAGCCCCACATCCAGCTCTCTGCTCAGCGGGGAGCCTGCTTCCTCCTCTCTCTGCCTGCTTCTTTGCCTATTTGTGATCTCTTGTCTATCAAGTAAAAAAAAAAAAAAAAAGAATGTCCTCCTGTGGACAGAGTTTAGGGCCCAATTCAGTCCAAAAGGGGCTCCATCCCCCACACCTGAGCCTGTAGGGGCCATGGTTCCTGCCCTCAAGGGGTTTGAGCAGAGTGGATGGGGTGAGTCCACAAATCGCCAGTCAGTGGATAATAGCCAGAGAGATGGAGTGTGAAAGGAGAGCCTGTTAGATCTGGTTAGAACATCCCAGAAGTTCTTCAGAGAGATGCCTTGTGGAGGATGAGCAGGATTTTGACAAGCAAAGATCTCAAGAGACGAAGGAGACTGGGGGAAAGCATGGAGTTAGACGCTATGGAATGAATTGGGGAGTGCAAATATTGAAATTTGGATGGGATGCCGAGGGGCTCTCCAGGGGCAGAGGGAGGATTCCCTTCTCTCATGTTGATCTTTCCTGCCTGCCCATCTCAGATTGAGCACTTGTACGGCCTGACTGTATTTGAAAATTATCTCTATGCCACGAACTCGGACAACGCCAATGCCCAACAGAAGACGAGTGTGATCCGAGTGAATCGATTCAACAGCACTGACTACCAGGTGGTCACCCGGGTAGACAAGGGTGGTGCCCTCCATATCTACCACCAGCGGCGTCAGCCCCGGGGTGAGTGGGGCCCCGCAGCCCCTCCGTGCACCCTCGTGTGGGAATGGCCGGTTCTCTCATACCGTGACTGCTTCTCATAGCGATCCATCCCCGACTAGCTCCCCTGGACCCCCAGCTTCCCCTGCCAGCCCCTTCCTGCTGCTCAGCCTTTCTAGATCCCACCTCCATGGAGCCCCTGCACCCAATTCTGCTCAGGACACAGGTTGCGCCTCCCAGGTCCTTGGCTGCTTCAGAGTCGTAGCACCTGACCACAAGCAGCGGCGTGACTGTCTCCACTGACCACAGAAACCATCCCCTCAGAGTCTGAAGGCTAGGTCACAGTGGGGCAGAGAGATCCCAGTCATGTGGCTTCTAAAACTTCAAATGGGACAACAGGCATAAAGGCCACAGCAGGAAGGAGTGCGGTCAGACTCCAGGAAGCCTTCTTAAGGTCTTGGCATGGGGGCTCTGGAGGGACCTGACTAGCTCTCTCCCATGCCTGCAGTGAGGAGCCACGCCTGCGAGAACGACCAGTTCGGGAAGCCAGGAGGCTGCTCCGACATCTGCCTGCTGGCCAACAGCCACAAGGCACGGACCTGCCGCTGCCGCTCTGGCTTCAGCCTGGGCAGTGATGGGAAGTCATGCAAGAGTGAGTGAGCGGGCAGGGCATGCATGCCTGCTGGCATGGGGCGGGACCCTGTCCTTGTCTGCCTCCCCACAGCCTGGCCCTTTCTGTCTGAGATGCAGAGAAATGAAGGGATTTACCCAACATTTGCCTCGAGTGAGGGGCCGAGATGGAATTTGAACCCACATCCGAGAACAAGGCTTTTCCCATCACCCTTCTTGGGCTCCGTAACAGACTGTCCACTGGCCCATTCAATTCATTCATTCATTCATTCACTCACTCAACAAATATCTCGTGAGCGTGGACTATGCGTCTAGCGCTGACCTGGCCATGAGAATTCAGCAGTGAAAAGATAGTTGTCGTCTCTGCCTTACAGAGTGGAGCGTAGCATCTGGCAGGGCAGACAGATGGGTAAGAATAACTCCAGGTGGTACCTGGTGTTAGGAAGAAAATAGAGAGGCACCTAGACCTGCTGGTGACAATGAGGGCTCCTGCTGGGTCGGAGTGGTCAGGGAAGGCTTCTGTGTGGAGGGGGGATTTGAGCCAAGCTCTCCATGAAGTGAGGAGCTGAGTCGTGGGATCACCTGAAGGCAGGGCCCTCTGGCAGAGGGGATAGACAGAGCCAGGCTTCAAGGCTGAGAAGGGCACAGCATGAGTGAGGGGAGACAGGAAGGAGAAGCTGGATGCATCCGAAATGGGATGAGGAGCTCTTGGTGACTTTCGAGCAGAGAAGTGATGGGATGTGCTTCACATGTGGCAAAAGATCATGCTGGCTGGCTACTGGGTAGAGGATGGACAGCAGGGAGTGGCAGGAGGCTCCTGGGGTATAAGCGAGGGGTGATGTGGCTTAGAGAAGGGGAGGAGCAGCAGAAGTGGTCCAACATGACCAGATTCCAGTGTATCTAAGCCACTCATTTGACCACTGAGCAGTGAGCACCTAATTGAAAACCTCTTCCTTGCTGCTTCTGCCTCA
Organism: Taxidea taxus jeffersonii; assembly: GCA_003697995.1. NCBI lineage: Eukaryota > Metazoa > Chordata > Mammalia > Carnivora > Mustelidae > Taxidea > Taxidea taxus. The sequence goes on from RCUC01134300.1 coordinate 4,497, forward strand.
TAGGCAGACCCCCCCCCCCAGGGTGCTGTCCCGGGCTTTCCTGTTTATATGTCTGTCTATGTAACCCAGACCCCCTGCAACCCCCATCTCCCCTGACCCAGGAGAGCTGGGGCATTGCAGCCCCTTGGGCCATGGGCCCAGAGACAGGGTGGTAGCGTGTGTGTGTGTGTGTGTGTGTACATGCATACACCTGACTTTGTGCCCCTCCTTGCACCTGCCCTAGAGCCAGAACACGAGCTGTTCCTTGTCTATGGCAAGGGCCGGCCAGGCATTATCCGGGGCATGGATATGGGGGCCAAGGTCCCAGATGAACACATGATCCCCATTGAGAACCTCATGAACCCCCGGGCCTTGGACTTCCACGCTGAGACTGGCTTCATCTACTTTGCTGACACCACCAGCTACCTCATTGGCCGCCAAAAGATCGATGGCACTGAGCGGGAGACCATCCTGAAGGACGGTAAGAGCCCCCCAAAGTGAGGGGTATGCAGGTGGGATCCCCAAGGGACGCCCACTTGGGACAGGAAGCAATGTGAGGCCTGGGCATGGCCTTCTCAGTACCCTCTCAGCATGGAGAGTCCCCCACTCACTGGCTGGCTGGGCCGGTTGGCATGGAGATGAGGGGACAGACAGATTGACCCCTGTGTGACCCCCTTCTTGGCTGAGCCGAAAAGAGGCTGGAGGATGGATGGGTTAGGCACTGTGGGCTGTCTCTGCCAATGCTTGGGAAAACTCGGGGTCTCTCTGCCATTGGCTCTGCTCCCCGGAGCTGCACATAGGACACAGCCCAGGAGAGGCCTGAGACCTTGAATAGAGTAGCCGTACCAGCCTATGGGTGCTCACAGATGGCCTGTGCAGCCACCAGAAGCTGCTTGCTCACTTGTCCTGGGAAGAGTCTGTTTTGGGAACTGAACCCAGTTTTTCCGTCTGAGCTGCTTGGGCAAAGCAACAGTACATGGTCTGAATTTCCATCTGCTCGGAGCGTCTGAGCTCCTGAGTTCTGCCCATTTCCTGCCAGATGTCAGGAATTCCCAAACCTGCCCTTGGGCCCCCAGGACAGGGCTCCCTAACCAGGGAATCTGGCTGATGCGTTACTGCTCCCCACCCCCCAGCCCCAGTCCTGCTTGTAGAACCTCAGCAGTCAGCAGTCATGACTTTGGGGAAATCAAAAGTCACTCATCAGGAAGAGATTGGGGTTCCCTATACCCGGGAGCTGCTATGGAAACTGGAGATGAACCCTTGGCTAAGTGGAAAATCACTTCCTGATTTATTCGTTTTGTCAGCTTAGGACTTTTGGGTGTGGGACATTGTGTCACACGGGTGCCCAGAGCTACACGTTCATTGCTTCAGCTCTCCAGAGCTCGGGCCCCACAGGCTCCCTTGAGAGCTCGCATTGGCCACACAGGTTCCATGGGGTGTGGGCCAGAGTTCTGAGAGCCCCTGAGCCACCATGTCGTGTCCCCAGCTCCTTTTCCAGCCTCCCAGCCCATTCTACCCACCGTCACAGGCACAGGGTGCTCCCTGCCCCACCAGGTGCCAGCTCACTCCGAGCCAGGCTGTGCTAAGGTTCTTTTGAGGCCCTCCGTCATGGCCTCCTTCACTCCCTGCAGGAATCCACAATGTGGAGGGGGTAGCTGTGGACTGGATGGGGGACAATTTGTATTGGACGGATGACGGACCCAAGAAGACCATCAGTGTGGCCAGGCTGGAGAAGGCTGCTCAGACCCGCAAGACTTTAATCGAGGGCAAAATGACACACCCCCGGGCCATCGTGGTAGACCCACTCAATGGGTGAGTCTGTCCAGGGCCTGCAGGCAGGAGGAGCCAGGAAGCGTGGGCCTCAGAGTGGGGAGGTGAGACAAGGAGCGAACAGGGGAGAGTGGCCCAAGTGTGGGGCTGAGGCAGGAATCAGAAGCTGAAGGGGGGAAAGGTGCCCCATCTTCAGGACAATGGGAGTGATGCCTTACGCACATACAGTTCTGGTCCTGTCACTCCCAACTTGAGGCCCTCCATGGGCTCCCCTTGCCCTGGGAGTGAGACCCACGTCTTTATCAGGCCTGGGCTCCTGCAGGATCTGCCCTTGTCCGCTTGGCCTCATCTGCGGTTCTCTCCTGCCCTCGGAAGCTCTGTCCCCACCACCCACCATCTGTTCCTCAGACACCCCAGCTCTTCCTGCCTCCAGGCTTTTGCTCTGGGACTTGCTTTGCCAGAGCTCCCAGACATTTGCAGATCTAGCCTCTTGTCCGCATTCACACCTAGGCTCAAATGCCGCCTCCTCAGAGAGGCCTTCCCCAGCTGCTGCCCAGTCCGCTCTCTGTACCGTCACCCTGCTTCGTGTCCTGCCTGGTTTTCCTCGGCCTCCAATGTGCGTCCCTTTCCAGTTGACTTATTTCTTGTCTGTACCCCAGGGTGGGATGGGACCTCCAGAAGAGCAGGGGCCTTGTCTCCACGGGGTCCCCGAGTGCCAGAACTGTGCCCAGCTCGAAGCAGGCACTCGACAAATGCTTGCTGAGTGCAGGAAGGAATGAAATTTGGGGATGAGGGGTGAGCAGGCAGGAAGCCCCCGGGAGGAGCTCTGGCATTGCGCGCATGGATTGGGATCACACAAGAGGCTACCGAAGGCAGTGGTGGCCCATGGGGTCCTGACCAGTCACTGCCCACAGGTGGATGTACTGGACAGACTGGGAGGAGGACCCCAAGGACAGTCGGCGAGGGCGGCTAGAGAGGGCCTGGATGGACGGCTCACACCGAGACATCTTTGTTACCTCCAAGACAGTGCTTTGGCCCAATGGGCTGAGCCTGGACATCCCAGCAGGGCGCCTCTACTGGGTGGATGCTTTCTATGACCGCATCGAGACCATACTGCTCAATGGCACAGACCGGAAGGTGGGTGGGCACGCACCTGTGTGCAGTGTTCATGTGTGTGTTGCTAGGCCATGTTTGTGTGTGGATTTTTTTTTTTTAAGATTTTATTTGAGAGAGAGAGAGAATGAGCAGGGCTGGGGGCAGAGGGAGAGGGAGAGGCAGAAGCAGTCTCCCCCCTGAGCAGGGAGCCTGATGCGGGACTCGATCCCAGGACCCTGGGATCATGACCTGAGCCGAAGGCAGACACTTAACTGACGGAGCCACCCACGTGCCCCTGGAATGGGGCTTTTTGTGTGTGACCGTGTGGGTGTCTCTTTGTCCAGGCCCATGAGCTTCATGCACACTCACCTACGTGCCTGTGGGCGTGCACCTCCCTGTGCTATGTGTGGTACGTGTCAGATCGTCTGAAGAGTGCCTCTGTCAGAGCATGTGTGGGGCTGCGTGTTGTCTGTGGGCTCGAGCACTCGTGTGCATACCTGAGCACAGGCATGTGCACAGTGCATGTGCACCTCTGCACGTTTGTGCATGTACACACAACATGTGCCCCTGACTGTCTCTGGGGTCTTATTCCTCCCCCTGTTCCCTGTATCCTGACATCTGAGCAAATGACACTAGACTGCTCAGAATTCCCGGCGCACGGCGTACCCGGTGTGGCCCCCTGTGCTGTTGCCGATGTAGTTTCCTGCCTCCGCCTCCCTCCTCCTCCCTGTCCCACTGCTCAGGAGCCGCCTTCCCCGGGATCTTATCTCCAGACCCCCCTCTAGCCTGGACTACCATGCGCCTTCCATGGGACAACAGTGATTTCACGGCAGGGGCTGTCTTTCATACCACAGCTTGGCCCTTAATAAATCCTGGCAAGTGTTTGTTGACTGAAGAAATGAATGGATGGATTCTGGCTGTTTGCTAAGCACTGTGTGTGTATGTGTGTGCACGCGCATGCACATACATGCGTTTTGGGGGATATGAATGAAGACAAATGGATCCAAGGAAGGGTAGTGTGGACAAGTTCTACGTCAGCATCCCTCTGGGCCCAGGGTCCGGCACTTCACTGTGTGCCAAGCTGTCACCCTCAGGGTCACCCAGGCTAATGGGGGAAACAAGACCCACACCCAGGACATGGACATGTGAATGAACAAAACTGTAACCCCTCGGGCCTTCCTGAGGCACCCCATTTGTCCTCCGCTCTTCGGTAACCCCCCCTTCGTTTAGATTGTATACGAGGGTCCTGAGCTGAACCACGCCTTCGGCCTGTGTCACCATGGCAACTACCTCTTCTGGACTGAGTACCGGAGTGGCAGTGTTTACCGCTTAGAACGGGGCACAGGTGGTGCACCCCCCACCGTGACCCTTCTGCGCAGCGAGCGGCCCCCCATCTTTGAAATCCGCATGTACGATGCCCAGCAGCAGCAAGGTACTCTCTGGAGCTGGGGCGAGTGATGGGGTGGGACTTGGGTGGGGGGGTGAGGCTACTCAGGGGTGAAGGCACTCCCCAGGGATCATAGGCTCTGATTTTTGAGGCCCTTGGAGAAGAGAGTTTGACTGTCTTCCCCATCTCCATCCCCGCCCCATGCTTCCATGTCCTCTTCTTCAACACGCTTATCATCCTGTCGCCACTGCCTCCCTTTCTGGCTCCCCACTTGAATGTGACTTCTCCCTGTCCCCTCGGCCCTGCCTTTGCAGTGGGGACCAACAAATGCCGTGTGAACAACGGTGGCTGCAGCAGCCTATGCCTGGCAACCCCTGGGAGCCGCCAGTGTGCATGCGCCGAGGACCAGGTGCTGGACACAGACGGTGTCACCTGCTTGGGTATGAGGGGCCTAGCCAGGGTGGGAGGTCTGGGAGCAGTTCTCAGCAGGAGGGGGCCGAAGGGTCCAGCCAGAGATGAAAGAGGCAAAGAGGGCCCCATGGGGATAACAGGAGGCAATGGATGAGTGAGAGAAGACCCCAGGGGCTGGAGGGGTTTTAGGGAGGACCAGGAATGGGAGGAATTTGGGAGAACAAAAAGATGAGGGGAAACTGAGTGATGATTGGGACGGCTTTGGAAAGAGGGACGCATTCTTTTACATTCATCTTCCCTTGATCAAAGTAATATAACAACAACTCTAAATACTGGAAATGAGAGAAGGGTAAAAAAGCCCAAATTCTCCCAACAGACACCAACCTGTATTGTTAGTAGTGTGGCAAGTGAACAGCGTCTCTCTACGGCCAGCTGGGCTCCGAGGCTGCGTTTACGTAGCTGAGATCACATGGCACGTAAAGTGCCTTCCACCTTCTTGGGCTTGTACACGTCACAGCATTTTCTGTGTCACTGTTGCATTATTTGAAATGGGCTCTTCTTAGCTCAAAGTAGGTCATGCTCATTGTAAAAGAAATAAAGAAAAACACAAGGAGAAAGTACAAGTCACCCCAAATACCACCCCCCCATGGATGTCATTGTTAACATTTAGGGGGTCACCCTTCCACACACTTCTCTCTGCATTTACCTTTACTTAAACAATCGCACCCCACCGACTATTCTGTTCTTCTGCTTTTTGTCACCGGCAGTGGGTCAAAGATACGTCAGCAGAATTTTTAATGACTGAAATATATTTCACTAGTAAATGTTCCTTTATTTTCTCCACCATTTCTTCCCACTCTAGGATGATCAGGTTGTTTCTCTCTTTTGGTAGAGTCACAGCTAACATTGATTTCTTGAGCACAGATAGGTACTAAGATAGGGTTGTAAGCACTTCCCATGCAGTAACTTGTTTACTCTTTAAAATATTCCTGTAGGAAGCGTGTATTTGATTATCCCCAGTATACAGATGAAGAAATTGAGGCCCAAAGTCCAAATAGTGATTTGAATCCAGGAAGTTGGACCCAGAACCTGTTTTTTTTTTTTTTCATCACTTGCTCCACTATTTCCCACACCTTCCTGCCCTCCCATATTCTGGATGGTTACCTTAAGATAGAATCCCAGAAATGATAATGAGTCATTGGGACCTTAGCAGACAGCTAAGAAGGAGAGACTGAGGTCAGGTGGAAGGCAAGAGCATTGGTAGAGAGGGAAACTGAGTGGCCAGGGTGATGGAGGGATCCACACCAACACTGAAGTCCCCACGAATTAGAGCAGGAGAGAATTGGGGGAAAGTAACACCGAACCAGGAGCTAAAAACCCTTAAGATGCCCAGGAGTGTCCTGGAAGCCCATGGAAGTAGGGCTTGGTGTAGTCAAATAGCATGAAAGTCGGCGCTGATTTTTCAGGAAGGAGAGAATTGTCGGGAAGGGGTAGCGAGGAACAAGGTGACACATACTAGGTCCCGGTGGTCCAGGGCCACAAGAGAAACAGGAGGCACCCACAAGATGCACAGAAGTTTCAGGGCTTAGAGCGGAGATGAGTGAGGGGTGGGTCAGAAAGACATCCAGCAGAACTCAGCGTGCAGGGACAGGGGCCGACATGGGGGTGCTGGGCTTCTTGATGTTCCCCGTGCAAATGCAGACCAAGGACATGGTAATTTCACCGCTGAGAGCTCAAGGCAGAAAGGGGTGGTGAGGTGGAAGTGTTGGGGGGCAGGAGGGTGCAGCCCGCAGAGTTCTGGGCCCCATGTTCATTGCTGGTGGGGGCGGTGCCTCTGTGAAGGAAAAAGCCTGGGGACCAGGATGGGGACCTTGGGGTCCCAGAGGTGACTTTCAGGAGGCAGTTTGTGGAGGAAGCAGGTAAGGAGTGGTTTTCTCAGGAGGGACGAAAGTAGTGGGGAGGGGCTGGGGGCTCCAGGCCCTCTTGGAAGCAGGTGGTTTCAGGTCCTACCGAAGTACTGGAAGTGTTCAAGTAAGTGTCACCCCTGTGGCTTGAGAAAGAGCTAAGGTTTCCATCCAGATTATTTGGTTGTGAAGAATGACACCCTAGGGAAAATGACTCTTGGGATATTATTTAAAATTCGACAGCAGGCGAGCATAGAGCAGATAGGGGAGCACCTGTCCCATGAGCTGGGTCTGACTCTCCACCCATACCCCTGTGGTGCCCGCAGCGAACCCATCCTACGTGCCCCCACCACAGTGCCAGCCGGGCGAGTTCGCCTGTGCCAACAGCCGCTGCATCCAGGAGCGGTGGAAGTGCGACGGGGACAACGACTGCCTGGACAACAGTGATGAGGCCCCGGCCCTCTGCCGTGAGTTCTGGCCTGGATCCCCAGTGCCCTCAGGAGGGTGGGGGGACAATAGGGCCATGGGTGGGGCGAGCTGGGCCCTGCCCACCCACAGAACCCGGACCTGTTCGCTCCCCAGATCAGCACACCTGCCCGTCAGACCGCTTCAAGTGTGAGAACAACCGGTGCATCCCCAACCGCTGGCTCTGCGACGGGGACAACGACTGTGGGAACAGTGAAGATGAGTCCAACGCCACTTGCTCAGGTGTGGGGTTGGGGTGGACTGCACAGGGCGCCCCTCAAGCAGGGAGGGGGAGGTGGGGGCAGGGGTGGCTGGCTCAGGGAGACAGAGTGACCTCCTCAAGGAGAGGAGCGCAGGTTGTTAGGGCTGAGGGGACGGGGCTGTGAGCAGGAGGAGAGGAGTGCCTTCCGGTGCCCAGAAGAAAGGGCTTGGCTCTGAGGACTGAGCTTGTAGGGAACAGAGCATGGCTTCAGATTGGAGACAGAAGCAAGGAGGGTGGATCTTCTCCTTGGAGGACACCAGAGACCCCTTGAGAAATGGGGTGAAGCAGATGGGGTGTCAGATCACATGGCTGGGTTTTTAAGTTTTTACTTAATTTATTTGTTTGAGAGAGAGAGCAAGTATGAGTGGGTGGAGGGGTAGAGGGAGAGGGCAAGAGAAGGAGAGAATCCTAAGCCGACTCCTACTGAGCACAGAGCCCAACCTGGGGCTCGATCCCACGACCCTGAGATCATGACCTGAGCCACAGCCAAGACCCGGACACTTAACGACCGAGCCACCCAGGTGCCCCACGCGCAGATGGTGTTGAGCTTCTCTAAGAGAAATGGTTTTGAGACCCTTGAGAAGACTTCCTGATAGGCAGAGGATGGTAGGAAAGAAGAGGAAATGGAGAGGGGGGCAGGACAATGAACAATCACGCCCACCCTGTCCCTAGCTCGAACCTGCCCACCCAACCAGTTCTCCTGTGCCAGTGGCCGCTGCATCCCCATCTCCTGGACGTGTGATCTAGACGATGACTGTGGGGACCGCTCCGATGAGTCCGCCTCGTGTGGTAAGAGGGGCAGCAGGGAGGCGAAGCTGGCACAGGGAAGGGGGAGCCCGGGAGAATGTGCCTGGGGGCAAGGGTGCTGGAGGGCCCCTGAACCTTAGTCCCTGGGGGGCCATGAACAAGTTACTGCATCTTTGTGGCCTCTGTGAGTTTTGTCTGCAAAACGGGGATAATCACTGTGCTGACGCGGGTATTCAGTGAGATCATGCATGAAAAGCACTCAGCACAGGGCGGGTGGTTGGTAACTAGAAGCTTGCAAAGCGGAAGCTCAGAAGGATGGAGATGAATGAGCAGGCCTTTAGGCTGAGCTCCTGCCACTTCCCACCACTGACCAGCCAGCCTGTGCCTGCTGGTTCCAGGAGGGACCCCATACCCACCTGTTGGGGGCCATGATGCTATATATTCAGCTGTTCCTTTTCCCTGACAGCCTACCCCACCTGCTTCCCCCTGACTCAGTTTACATGCAACAATGGCAGATGCATCAACATCAATTGGCGATGTGACAATGGTAAGAGCTCGCCTCCCTTAACCTGCCGTGATTCCTAGGAAAGCTAGAAGCCGCAGCCAGGTCCTGGGTGGGAGACAAAGGGGTCTTAGAATCAAGCTGAGGCCTCCTCCCAATTCGCTAAAGCCCCACTGGGTTGGCTGGGAGTGGTGAGTACATGCCAGAAATCCTATGGGGGAAACTGGTACGGACCAAGGGGAGACCCTCCTGGTTGCCCATTAGCACTCAGGGCCTGAGCGGCCCACTCTCTGGTAGAGGCTTGGGGGCTGGGCAGAAATGAGCGAGAAAGGCTGGAGGGGCAGAGCAAGGGGAGCCCCGTGCCCCATTCCCTTCTCCCTGAAAACCCCAGCTCCTGGGGTCCTTGCTGCACCCTCCAGGCTCCGGCTTCAGGTTCGGGAGCCCAACTGATGGTCAGCCACGGACCATGTGATGTCCGCCCTGAGCCACAGGGGCCAGTGGATCGTCATGTGTGTGCCGTCTCGCGGCTCTGGTGGCGTCTGTGTTGTTGTGATGTTTTGTACCAGTGGCTCCAGCCCTGGCTGATTATGAGAGGATGTATGGGGCCAACGCCACGTTGCTCCTCATCTGTGCTGTGTCTCGAGTGCCAATGGTTGCCCTGGCGGTTTCTGTGTTTCAGAGAAGGATTGTGGGGACGGCTCTGACGAAAAGACCTGTCCTGAGCCTGCCGGTCAGTGCATAGAAGCACATGCACCATCACCCCAGGGCCCCGGCTGGCCTCAGGCCGCCTCTCAGGACCTCCCAGCAGCTCTGCTCTCCAAAGAGCTCTAGGACATGAAGGGAAAGAGATAGGGAGAGAGGAGGCGACAGAGAGAGAAAGAGAGCAGAAGGGCAAGAAGCAGAGAGGGCAGAGGAGAGGAAGTGACAGAGGTGGGGACAAGAAGAGCAAGACACAGAGGACAGGATAGACAAACAAACCCAGCTGGAAAAGAGGCAGGGACACACCCCATGGGGGAAAGCCATACTCGGTCCTTCCAAGTGTGCTGAAAACATGGAGGGAAGTCCGTAGCCCCCACCCACCAGGCCTCAAAAGCAGGACATTCATTCGGTCACCCTCAGATGCCTTCCAGAAGTGGTCCCCAACCCTCCCCAGCTGCAGACAGTACCCCCCGGTGAGCAGGGCGCCCAGAGCCTGGGCTCCACCAGTGCCCAAGCTTGGGGCAGGGGGCAGGGGGGACTGATTAGTCCCCTCCCTCCTGAGCAGGTCGCCTCACCTACTCTCCACCCTCCTTCCTCTCTCCCAAACCAGAGAAGCCTCTGCCTTTCCCCCAAAGCAATCTGACCCCTCTTCCCACACCCTGCCGAAAGGAGAAAGGGGAAGGAGTGTGTCCAGTCCCCCACCCACCGCCTTCCGAGACTCCAGGAAAGGCTGTCGTGCCCCCCACTCCACTTCTCCCCACCCCCAATGTGGGCCATGGTGCATGCTGCAGTCTATGCAGTTTCTGTGTCTTTTCTGTTTGTTGTTTTCTCAGTGGGGGCGTGGGGAGGTGGGAATGGGGCAGTGGGTGTGGGGGCCCCAAGCTGGGGTCACAGTGGAGACAGCGGGCTGACCTGCTCTTCGCTTCTGCCATTCTTGCCTCCCCCCAGACAATGACTGTGGGGACAACAGTGACGAGGCCGGCTGCAGCCACTCCTGCTCCAGCACGCAGTTCAAGTGTAACAGCGGGCGCTGCATCCCCGAGCACTGGACCTGCGACGGGGACAACGACTGCGGGGACTATAGCGACGAGACCCACGCCAACTGCACCAACCAGGGTGAGAGCCTGGGGGCCGGCAGGTGCGGCATAGCTGTCCCGTGCCAGTCACACTCAGCCGTCCCTCTGTCCCCCCCCACCCTCCCATTTTGTGCGCTGCAGCCATCTGGGAACCAGAGATAACCCAGACCCGGCTCTTATCCTCAGGAGCTGCCTGGAGGGAGGGAGGGAGGGAGAGATAGTCGACAAACGACAAACCTTCGTCACACGCTATTAAGATGACGGGCTTTGCAGCTGGGTGGCCTTGGGTTTGAGCTCCAGCTCGGCCACTTACTATCTGGGTGGCCTTGAGCAAGTTGCTTCATCCCTGTGGGCCTCTGTGAGTGTCATCTGCAAAGTGGGGATAATAATAGCACCCACATCACGGCGCTGATGTGGGGGTTCGCTGAGATCGTGCACAAAAAGCATTCAGCATACGGCCTGTGCTTGCAAGCTGGGAGCTTGAAAACAACGATGCTGGGCGGGGTGGTGGGTGAGGGTGAATGAGCACAATGGGGACCAAAGGAGAGAGGCATTGGCTCCGTGAGGGTTCTCAGTGCTGAAGCCTCCAGGGCCCAGTTAGGGGGCAGCGGGGACCAAGTGTTCTGGAAGGCACAGACTCTCTCAAGGAAGGTTTGTTTCTCGGCTCTGGCCCATTGTTTCCATGGAAGACTGCAGACCCAGAGCTGTCCAGGCTTTAAGAGAAGTCAGACAGGCAGAGTTCTGTGTGAAACTTGCCCATTTCCAAACACTGGTATATTAGCTTCCTGTGTCTGCCACACCAGAGTACCACAGACTGAGCAGCTTAAACAGCAGACATTCATCGTGTCAGTTCTAGAAATTAGAAACCCAAGTCCACAATGTTGGCGGGGTTGGTTCCTTTTGAGGGCTGTGAGGGAGAATCCCTCCAGCTTGTGGTGTTTGCAGGCTATCTTTGGGATTCCTCGGCTTGTATGGGCTTCACCCCAATCTCTGCCTTCATCCTCACATGGCGTTCTCCCTGTGTGTATGCCTGTCTCTGTGTCTGGATTTCCTCTTTCTATAAGGACACAGTCATATTGGATTAAGGCCTACCCCCAACGACTTCATCTTAACTCGATCGTTTGCAAAGACCTCTTTCTTTTTTTTTTTTTAAGTTTTTTTTAAAATTTTATTTATTTGTTAGAGAGAGAGAGAGCGAGCACAGGCAGACAAAGTGGCAGGCAGAGGCAGAGGGAGAAGCAGGCTCCCTGCCGAACAAGGAGCCCGATGTGGGACTCTATCCCAGGACGCTGGAATCATGACCTGAGCCGAAGGCAGCTGCTTAACCAACTGAGCCACCCAGGCGTCCCCAAAGACCTCTTTCTAAAGATCACATTCGCACACCATGAGTTAGGACATCAGCATCTTTTAAGGGAACACAAATCAACCCATAACAACTAGCAATGGACTTAAAAGCTTCAAAAATGCTATAGGCCAAAATCTTTCTGCGGGCCTTATCTGGGCCCTGGACTTCAGCTTCCAAGCTGTTCCCTATAGAGTGAAGGCACATACAGTGAGAGCAGTATGGTTGCACAAGCTCCCACCAGGGGCCCAGGACTGAGACAGAGGGCAGGGAGGGTCACCTGAGGCCCATGAAACAGCCACTGAGTCTCAAGGGCCATCTCAGAAGTACGAGTGGGACAGGTAATAGTGCCTTGGGATTCTGAGAATGGTGTCCCCAGAGGCCTGCGGTGTGGCAGAGAAAGCACTCTGCCCCTCACCTACAAGCTGGGTGAACTTGGACAAGTCATTTCCTCTGAGCCTTGGCTTCCTGCTCCATGAAATGAGAGGGGATGTGGGGGACCTGGCCCGTGGAAGCAGGCATGTCATGACTGGTAGTGACTGTTAATGGCAGTGGTGAGCTAAAGTGGTCTGGGGCCATTTAGGATGATGTGGGGCCTGAACCGGGCCCTGATGAGGGCTTGGACAGTGGCCAAATGGACAAGAGGAAGGGTCCTCAGATGGAAGGTGGGTAGGGGTGGAGAACACAGCAAGATTTAGAGAATGGAACTGGGCACTTCCGCCTCTGCCCGTTGGGGCCGCTCAGGCTGGAGAGGCCAGCGGGGAATGAAGCTGCACCCAAAAGGGGCAAATGACATCAGCAGGGGAAAGTCAGGCACTGGGACCCCTGAAAGACTTTGAAGCTGGAAGGTAATAAGATGGAGGAGGTGCTTTCAGAGGACAGTCCTAGAAGGGGGGGATCCAATTAGAAGGAGGTTCAGGGGCCCCCCGAGGAAGGAAGCTCAGCTTGGAGACCGCTGCCGAGAGGCAGGCATTGAGATGAGAGCATTGACCGGATTGGTGGCGGGGCAACACGGAGGAGCAGGCAGCAGTGTGAGAGCGAGGTGGGGCTCCTGTGTGGGGCTCCTGCCCCATCAGCGGTGGGGGCCTCTGGGTGCCGCTCCCACTGCTTCCCGACCTCCTGAGTCAGACCTCGACCCAGCAGCCGGAGTGCGCCTGCAGCGCATGAGTCACACCACAGCCGGGCCCTGCCCTGCAGCCTGCACTGGCCCCCCACATGCTTGCACGGAGGCCCAGCCCCACTCCGCAGCCTGCAGGGCTCCCACCACCTCGCCGACCTGTGTTCCTGCTGCTCCTTTTCTGCAGCTGGACAGCCTCAAATACACCTTGGGCATTTTACTAATATGCCCCACCTGGTCCCGTCTCCAAGACTTTGCACCAGCTGTTCCCTCTGCCTGGGCTGCACCTCCCGGGATTCTCATGGCTCATGTCATTCAGGCCTCTGTTCAGACTTCTCCTGCTAGAAGCCTTCCTTGGCCCTCTTACCCAGTGCCATCCTCACCCCTCCTCTCCTTGACACAGCTTCATCTCCATGGCTTTGATCACTCCCTGCTAGAACGTCAGCTCCATGAGGGTAGACACTTTGTGTTGCTCACACTGGCACCAGGAAGTGCCTGCACACCAGAGGCGCTTGATAAATGTTTGTGGCTTTCCTGGGTAAAACGGAGGCTGGGTGAAGGTGGGGGGCCTTTGATCTCTGGCCTAGTAAATTGCTTAACCAATAGACCACTGGTGTGTAAAATAGAGAGATTCTTGACTAGCTGATTGCTGGGGTCCTGGGAGGTGTGACCTTCCTATCTCCAAGTTAGCTTCTGAGAAGTGTCAGCCAGGCTCAGAGAACTCTCCATCCCTGCCTCAGCTCATAGCTCCAGACTGGGCAGAACAGGAGGGGGATTGGGAAGGGAGACATGAGAATGGCTGACCTAGAGCCCCTACCCCCCCCATGCTCCCCCTCTGCCCCCTGCAGCCACAAGACCTCCTGGTGGCTGCCACAATGATGAGTTCCAGTGCCGGCTGGATAGTCTGTGCATCCCCCTACGGTGGCGCTGTGATGGGGACACTGATTGCATGGACTCCAGCGATGAAAAGAGCTGTGAGGGAGTGACCCACGTCTGTGACCCCAATGTCAAGTTTGGCTGCAAGGACTCTGGTAAAGAGAAGGATGGGCGGGAGCCTGGACTAGGGCGATCTGGACAGGGGGAGACCATACTGAGAACAGGGGAGTGGCAAGGGAGACAGCGCTATGCTGGGGTTGGGGGGGACACTGGGAGGCAAAGGGTGGCACAGAAGCGTGTGGGTGATGCCTGGGGGAAGTAGTGGAGGGTCCAGGACCTGCGCTAAGGGCCCTGGGAACCAAAACCATCATCGTCAGAGTTGAGCTTCAGCACAACTCTTGCAGAGTCTTGCTTTCTCTGTTGCCCATGTGAATCTGACAGAGAAGGCCTCAAGGTTCCCAGTAGACCCCAAGGCATTACAATCACGGCCCTATCAGAGAAGCCCACTGGGTCTGGGAAGAAAGGCATGGAGAGCCCTTGTGCCCAGGCCTGGCCCCTCACACTATATCCATCCCTCAGCTCGATGCATCAGCAAAGCATGGGTGTGTGATGGCGACAGTGACTGTGAAGATAACTCGGATGAGGAGAACTGTGAGTCTCTGGCCTGCAGGCCACCTTCGCACCCCTGTGCCAACAACACCTCAGTCTGCCTGCCCCTCGATAAGCTGTGTGATGGCAACGATGACTGTGGAGATGGCTCGGATGAGGGAGAGCTCTGCGGTGAGGCCCAGGCCTAGGAGAGGCCCCAGGACAGGAGCGAGGAGGGCGGCTGGGGAAGGAGCCTGGGCCGGGGCCAGCGCCAGTGGAGCAGGACAAGCTCTGTGGGGAGAGGTCTCAGAGTGGGAAGGACAGCTCGGGCTGCTGGGCAGGACACCCCCAGAGCAGTTACCAGCAGCCTTTGTTGAGTTCAGACTCACCTGGACAAGAGGCTGAGCCAAGCACGCCACACTATTATAGTATATTAATCCCTCCAATGGCCCTGTGAGGCAGATGGAACTATTTTCTCCATCTTACAGATGAGAAAACTGAGGTGGGGGGAGGGGTTAAATAACTGGTCCAAGGTCACATGGCTCCTAAACTGTTGTGGAGAGAGCCTGGTGCAATCCCTTTCTGTAGGCACGGCTCCTCCCCCACACCCAGATCCAGGAACAGCACAGAGCTGCCTTTAAAAATGAAGATGCCAGGGTTGTGTGTTGATGTGGTCAGGACAGGCTTCCCAGAGGAGGCAGGGATTTAACTGGGTTCCCGAAGACAGATGCTTAGATCTTGCACAGTGAGAAGGGGGGTTGGCGAGGAGTCTGTGCGTTCAAGGGTCAGAATAAATAGGGGTCAGGGAGGGCCACTTGGTGTGACGGGGTGGGGAGGATGAGGAGTGGAGCAGAGGCGCCTGTCTCCTCTGGGCAGGCAGGGCATCTGTTCCTGGGGAGAGGAGTGGGAGAGGGAGCAGGCTGGGACTGGCCCTGAGAACTGCTGACAGGTCATCAGTCAGGGCTGGCGGATCTCAGGGTGTGTCAGAGAACCCGGCAGGACGTTCCCTACCACACCACACCCCAGTCACGCCCAAGTCAGGGGAGACCGAGGAAAGGGAAGCCCTCCAAGAGAGGCAAAAAGCTGCCCCCCCCACCCACCATGGGCTCAAGAAGGGGCAGGGAAATGGAGACCTCATGCTGCCGTGATGTGGGGGCGCTTCTCCTGGTCCCGGTCGGTGCTGGGTGCTAAAGTCCTCACCCTGGTCCTGAGGGAGCCTGGGAAGTGGTGGGGCAGAGACTTGGCCAGAAATGGAAAAGAAGGATGCCATGGGCAGGGAGCCAGGGTTCTGTCTGGGCCACCCAGGACTTGGGGCCCAGTCAGGCCATGGTCCTGCCTCGTCTCAGCTCCTGACCCTGACCCTGGTCCTGTCCCCTGCTGGCCACCCTACAGACCAGTGCTCTCTGAATAACGGAGGCTGCAGCCACAACTGCTCGGTGGCACCTGGCGAAGGCATTGTGTGCTCGTGCCCGCTGGGCATGGAGCTGGGGCCTGACAACCACACCTGCCAGATCCAGAGCTACTGTGCCAAGCACCTCAAGTGCAGCCAGAAGTGCGACCAGAACAAGTTCAGCGTGAAGTGCTCCTGCTACGAGGGCTGGGTGCTGGAGCCCGATGGCGAGAGCTGCCGCAGCCTAGGTGACATGCGGGTGAAAGGTGGCGGGGAAGGCTGGGCAGGCTGGGGCAGGCCTCTGAGCCGCTGTTGGCTGGGTTTGGGCTGTGGGATGCCAAAGCCTGGGTTTCCACCCATGACCAGGCCCGGGGCCAGCGGGGACCCTGCCTGCTCCAGGACAGGGTGGCTCTGAGGCAGCAAGCCCTACACTGACCCCTATCTTCCACCCTTCCCCAGACCCCTTCAAGCCATTCATAATCTTCTCCAACCGCCACGAGATCCGGCGCATCGACCTTCACAAGGGGGACTACAGCGTTCTGGTGCCTGGTCTGCGCAACACCATTGCCCTGGACTTCCACCTCAGCCAGAGCGCCCTCTACTGGACTGATGTGGTGGAGGACAAGATCTACCGCGGGAAGCTGCTGGACAACGGAGGTGACCGCCTGCTCCTGCTGACCCTGTGTCGCGGGTGGTCCACACACAGAAGGGGCACCTGGGGACTCAGAGCTGCAGACCCAGATTCAGGCCGTCCTGAAGCCGAGGCCCTTAGCTCCCCCATCCCCCATACTCTCATTAATTGGGTTAGATTTTGCTGTGGGTCTCAGTTCCTGACGCCCCGTAATTATCGTCAGCAGAGTTGGCAGCCTGATAATTAACAAAATGATCAGCCTTTCTTTGGAATGGCCTGGAGCTCCCCAAATCCTTGAACAGCAGGCTTAAAAGGAAAAAGCCGTTTAGAGGTGGGGTACCTGAATCCTCCCTTCTGTCCAAAGGCGGCTTGACCCATCACAGACTTCTCTCATTAGTAACACAGTACGGAGCACCTGCGTACACATGGGGCCTGGGGAGATAGCAGTGACCAGAGCAGGCCACAACAGCTGCCCTCATGGAGCTTACACACCAGGGAAACATCAGAAACATCAGCAAAACAAATGAGTACAATGGGGAATATAGCAGAAGGGGATAGGGCTGTGGGTATAAAGACAGGAGGTGGGGGGCAGGTAGGGAGAATGGGGATTGACATTCTAAATTGGGTGGTCAGGGAAGGGCCCCTAAGAGGCAACATCTGAGCAAAAACTTGAAAGGAGCACATTTTACTAGAGGAGTTTGTGTTTTTTGTGATAGAAAAAAACTTGGAGGGACGCCTGGGTGGCTCAGTTGGTTAAGCAGCTGCCTTCGGCTCAGGTCATGATCCCAGCGTCCTGGGATTGAGTCCCACATTGGGCTCCTTGCTCGGCAGGGAGCCTGCTTCTGCCTTTGCCTGCCACTCTGTCTGCCTGTGCTCGCGCTCTCTCTCTCTAACTAATAAATAAATAAAATCTTTAAAAAAAAAAAAAAGAAAAAAACTTGGAGCCATCCTAAATGTTCATCAGCAAGGGGATGGCTAAGCAGATTGTGATAATATTCACACTCTGCAACAGTTTAAAAAAATATATATATATACATATATATAACATATATAATATATAAAAATATATAATATATAAATATATATATAATATATATAATTTTTCCCCCTGTGGAAAAATCTTCAAGATAGTTTATGAAGTGACTTCTAGAAAGTTCTCATATTGACTCTGTGTTTGTCCCCCCTACAAAGCCTCTACCCTCTGCTCTGACCTCCTTCCATGGGTTAGCCCTTCAGAGAGCTGCCAGCAGAGGAAAGCTGTGACCTTCCCTTCAGGGTTCTGGAAACTAGGCCTCTCCTCTCCTATTTGACTTCCTGGTGGGGTAGGGGGTCTGGGTGAGGGGAGTGGGGGGGTCTCTGAACCCCGGGTGAAGCTGGGGTTTATCAGACATATTGGCAGAGGTGTCAAGGCTGAGAGTGAGTCATCTAGGCTTCCTAGTCTACTGTGATTTCACGCCCATGACCTTCTCTTCACCAGCCCTGACCAGCTTCGAGGTGGTGATTCAGTACGGCCTGGCCACCCCCGAAGGTCTGGCTGTAGACTGGATTGCAGGCAATATCTACTGGGTGGAGAGTAACCTGGACCAGATTGAGGTGGCCAAGCTAGACGGGACCCTTCGGACCACCCTCCTGGCTGGTGACATTGAGCACCCGAGGGCAATCGCGCTAGATCCACGAGATGGGTGAGGACCCTGCCCAGCCCTGTTCTGGCCCCATGGTCCCCTCTGAAGCCTCATTCAGCTGAGTCAGGGACACCTGTCTCTTCAAAGGCTATTCACCCCCTCTGCCCTTTACCAAAGATCCTATAATAACCCCATGCCAGGCCCTTGACCTTGGCACCCCGGACCCCCTCCCCCTTCCCCAGGATCCTGTTTTGGACGGACTGGGATGCCAGCTTGCCGCGCATCGAGGCCGCCTCCATGAGTGGGGCTGGGCGCCGCACCATCCACCGGGAGACGGGCTCAGGGGGCTGGCCCAATGGGCTCACCGTGGATTACCTGGAGAAGCGCATCCTCTGGATCGACGCCAGGTCAGCGCCCCCCACCACAACAATCTCTCCCCTCCCCTCCAGGGACAGGGTGGGGTCAGGAGTTTCAGGACTTGGTAGTGGAAAGGCCTGGGCAGCTGGAACCCGAACTGGGGCGGCCAAGGGCTGGGCCCAGTGAGGGGACTGAGGTGACGGGTGAGGCCGGGCTGGGGGAGGAGGTGTGGGAAGAGGAGGCTGGAAGCAGGGCTGCACTGGGGGGCCTGGCCCAGGCGTGGGCGAGGCCAAAATGCAACCTCTCATCCTCACTCACGGATCTGTGCCCTCTGCCGGGGGGCTTTATCTGCCCAGGGGAAGGGGCAACTTCTAATTAGTCTGCTGAGAGGGGGTACCTTTTTCCAACCTCCTGCAAGCCCCGTGTGTGCTCACTGTGGCCCTATGGAAAAGGGAGCCAAGAGATCTAGGGCGTGGGAATTGGGATCCAAGAGCCGGGGTCCTAGAGGTCAAACCACTCTGGTTCTCACTCCACATTGTCATGTGGGTCTTCCCCGGCCGGGGCCTGAAAGGAAGAACTGCTCCTATGTGTAAGGGCTGTGGGGGGCGGGGGTCAGGGGGCCAGGGCCTGGCCCCCGCCAGCATCCTCACTCTGCCCCGACCACGCTCTCAGGTCAGATGCCATTTACTCAGCCCGTTACGACGGCTCCGGCCACATGGAGGTGCTTCGGGGACACGAGTTCCTGTCGCACCCGTTTGCAGTGACGCTGTATGGGGGGGAGGTGTACTGGACGGACTGGCGGACAAACACGCTGGCCAAGGCCAACAAGTGGACCGGCCACAATGTCACCGTGGTGCAGAGGACCAACACCCAGCCCTTTGATCTGCAGGTGTACCACCCCTCCCGGCAGCCCATGGGTAAGGGGCCAGCAGCCTCGGTAGAAGCCCTCCGGGAAAGAGGGTGCCGTGAGAGCATGAGGGGCTGTGCTGAGATGGCCGGACAGGCCTGCCTGCTGAGGGAGGAGGGTCTGGCCGTGGGCGATGCTGAAATGGGGAGGGGGAGAGCGGGTGAAGAGGGGTTGGTCCAGGTGAGAAGGGCCATGTAGGGCAGATCACAGGATGCCCTCACTTCTCCTCTCCCCCTGCCCCAGCTCCCAATCCTTGTGAGGCCAACGGGGGCCGGGGCCCCTGCTCCCACCTGTGTCTCATCAACTACAACCGGACGGTCTCCTGCGCCTGCCCCCACCTCATGAAGCTCCACAAGGACAATACCACCTGCTATGGTAGGAGGCTGCTCCCTCAAGGCCACGGGTAAACTGAAGCCCAAGGGGAAGGTGTCGGGACCCCAGGCTCACAGCTGTAAGCGAGGGTAGACCGTCCCAGTCAGGAGAGGCTGCAGAGACAGCCACTGGAAGAAGATGCAGGAACTCGGGCAGGGAGGTGACGCCCATGCTATCACTTCCTGATAGCCAGTGGCCAGCTGTGAATGGAAGGAACCAGAAGAAGGAGGGACCCTCATGTGGGTGGGCGGGAAGCATGAAGGGAGAGGGCTGCCCTCAGTGACCTGCCCCATGCCCCGCAGAGTTTAAGAAGTTCCTGCTGTACGCACGTCAGATGGAGATCCGGGGGGTGGACCTGGAGGCCCCCTACTACAACTACATCATCTCCTTCACGGTCCCTGATATTGACAACGTCACCGTGCTGGACTACGATGCCCGCGAGCAGCGTGTCTACTGGTCCGATGTGAGGACACAGGCCATCAAACGGGCCTTCATCAATGGCACGGGCGTGGAGACCGTCGTCTCTGCAGGTTCTGCCTCGCCCTAGACCCCCGCAGTGGGCGTGGGCACCCCCCCATCCAGCCCTCCCTCCCATCCCTGGTGCTCTTGGTCCCAATATTCCTTTTCCAAATCTTCCTCCTTCTCAGTGCTCCAACCCTGGATTCCTGATCCCCATCCACCCCCCGCCGAAACCAGGCCAGTCCCCCACCTCCTCCAGCCTCCCAACCTATGGCCCGCAAATACCCAACCTCCAAGTCCCCGCTGTGCTCCCCAGACTTGCCAAATGCCCATGGGCTGGCTGTGGACTGGGTGTCCCGAAACCTGTTCTGGACAAGCTACGACACTAACAAGAAGCAGATCAACGTGGCCCGGCTGGACGGCTCCTTCAAGAATGCGGTGGTGCAGGGCCTGGAGCAGCCCCACGGCCTGGTGGTCCACCCGCTGCGTGGGTCAGTCCGGGGCCCAGGGTTGGGGGGGCATGGGGTGTGGGGCAGGAGCAGAGAGGTCTGACTTCATCTTCCCGCACCTTCCCAGGAAGCTCTACTGGACCGATGGAGATAACATCAGCATGGCCAACATGGACGGCAGCAACCGGACCCTGCTCTTCAGTGGCCAGAAGGGCCCTGTGGGTACGAGCTTGCCTTTCCCGCACTGTGGCTTGCCCTAATTCCTCAGTTAGGAGATCCTCGGGGTCCATCGATTGCCCCTCTGTCTGCCAAACTCCTAGTTTAGTGCGTGTCCTCACCATCCCCCCTCAAGACCATATATCTCTCAGCCCTCTGCCCAGGAGCCACCCTCCCTTTCAGTGACATCCACCTCTTCCAGGCCTGGCTATTGACTTCCCTGAAAGCAAACTCTACTGGATCAGCTCTGGCAACCACACCATCAGCCGCTGCAACCTGGATGGGAGTGGACTGGAGGTCATCGACGCCATGCGGAGCCAGCTGGGCAAGGCCACAGCCCTAGCCATCATGGGTGAGGGCTGCTGGCTGGGGGCAGGGACAGGAGCAGAAAGGCTGGGCCCGTCTGGGCTGGGAGCGGAGCCCTCCCTGGGATCTCATCCCCTCCTGCCTTCCCAGGGGACAAGCTGTGGTGGGCAGATCAGGTGTCGGAGAAGATGGGCACGTGCAACAAGGCAGATGGCTCAGAGCCCATGGTCCTGCGGAACAGCACCACTCTGGTGATGCACATGAAGGTGTATGACGAGAGCATCCAGCTGGGTGAGGCTGGCAGCCGGGCTGCAGAGGGGTTCCCTGGGCAGGGAGGTGAATGAGGATGAGCATGGGCTAGACTCCACTCTGCACCCAGAGGGGCTCCTCTTTCTTGTTCTCGAGAAGGTGCCGTACATGCTAACAGCCACACTGGTCACAAGAGCCAGTGGCCTGCAAGAACAAAAGACCGGGCCTGGGTTGGGTGGTGACCCCCCAAGGTCCAGGGTGAAGGCGGTGCCCATCCTGTCCCTGGGCACTGCAAGCCTGACTGTGAGATCCCGAGGAGGGCCACCTCATCCCTTTCTTTCTCTGTGCCTCCCACCCACCCCAGACCACGAGGGCACCAACCCCTGCAGCGTCAACAACGGTGACTGCTCCCAGCTCTGCCTGCCCACGTCCGAGTCCACCCGCTCCTGCATGTGCACCGCCGGCTATAGCCTCCGGAGTGGCCAGCAGGCCTGCGAAGGTCCGTGCCCCACACCGCCCGGGGACCCCCCCCTCCCGGCCCTGACCCCTCCTGCCCCCTGCCCCCAACTCGCCCCCTCTCACCCTGGATCTCATATTACTAAGTGCCTCCTGGGTAAGATGCTTGGTAAGTGCCCACCATGCTGGGAGTTGCCAGGGAAGCCCCGGGGCAGAAGTCCCTGTCCTGTCCCCATGCTGCAGTCTTAATCAGAGATGGGGTTAACCCAGAGGGGAAACGGGATGGTGAGGTGCTCTCCGGGCCCTGCAGGAGGGTTTTGGAGAAAGAGATGTTGGCAGGCAGTGCCAGGGCTGGCTTCATGGAAGAGGTGTGCTGTGAGCTGAGTTCTACAGGGCAAGTAGGATTTGAGTGCATGGATCAAAGGAGGAAGGACAAGTGAGGCACAGGGTCCAGAGCAAGAGGAGGAAATGTGCAAGGATCCCCAAGGCACGAAGACCACGCGGCGGGCAGAGTGTTGGGGGGATCATAGGTGATCTGCTGTGGGGTAGGGCAGGCCTCTAGTGTGTTCTCAGCAAGTGTGGGGGGAATCATAGGTGATCTGCTGTGGGGTAGGGCAGGCCTCTAGTGTGTTCTCAGCAAGTGTGGGGGGAATCATAGGTGATCGGCTGTGGGGTAGGGGAGGCCTCTGGTGTGTTCTCAGAAAGGAGTGCCTGGAAGGTGGTGTTTGGGGCAGATTAACCTGGCGGCAGAGAGCCGGCCGGTGGGGGAGGGAGAAACCAAACCCAGGCAGTTAGACCAGTTGGGAGGCTATTAGTGTGAGCCCCGTGTTAAGAGATGGGCCTTAGCAGCTGGGTTGAAGAGAAGGGGTGAGACTCAAACATTTCACAAGAACTTGCTGACTGATTTATGAATTTGCCCCAGGACAGCACTTCCCAAAGTGTGCTCTGGGAACCTTCCTCTTTGATGTGGGTAGATGTTACAGAAAGAAGCACTGGGTTGAACAAAGTTTAAGTGTTTTTTGCTGCAGAACTTCTTGGAGTCTTGAATATGCTCATCTGCACTGAGAATTTTTCTCAAGAGAAGACTCTAATGTTTGGGGTTGCCCCAAACTCCTTTGACCATGAGTCCTTTTTTTTAAGATTTTTATTTATTTATTTATTTGACAGACAGAGATCACAAGTAGACAGAGGCAGGCAGAGAGAGAGGAGGAAGCAGGCTCCCCGCTGAGCAGAGAGCCCGATGTGGGGCTCGATCCCAGGACCCTGAGATCATGACTTGAGCCGAAGGCAGAGGCTCCAACCCACCGAGCCACCCAGGCGCCCCCATGAGTCCTTTTTTTTTCATGGAGCCTGAGAAACCAGAGCCCGCCTGGGGATTGATCTGGGGACACACTGTATCAAGGGATAGAGGCAGTGGAGGGTTCTGGCTCATGTTGATGGTGGCGCCTCGTAAGAAATGGGAAAGCAGAGAGGGGCCTGGGTAGCTCAGTCTGTTAAGTGTCTGCCTTCAGCTCAGGTCATGGTCTTAGGGTCCTGGGATCGAGTCCCGCATCAGGCTCCCTGCTCAGCAGGGAGTCTGCTTCTCTCTCTCCCACCCCTCCCCCGACTTGTGCTCGCACCCTCTCTTTCTCTCTCTCTCTCTCTCTCTCACTCTCGCTCCCAAATGAATAAATCGTTTTTAAAAATCTTAAAAGAAGAAGAAGAAGAAATTTGGAAACAGAATGAGACCAGTTCAGGAGTGAGAAGTCAGGAATGTTGAGTTTTAGGTGTTTGAGAGAGGGTGTAGGTGACACAGGCCAGACTGAGGAGGACAAAGAGGAACCTAAGATGGAAGTCTTCACTGAGAAGTCATCTCGTTCCTTTGTTTTGTCTGAATCTCCCCAGGTCCTCCCCAACAGCTCTTGGGATTTCGGGGTTGTATTGAGTGAAGCCCCATTAAAGGGCCCCCTTTGGGAGAGAGAAATCCAGGTCTCTTCTGCCCTCTAGTGGAGACTAGCAGTCTTGCAGGCGCTTCCCCAGAGCTGCTCTCCTTTCCTATTCCCCACTTTCCCAGCCCAAGCTGCAGGCCTCAGGCTAAGGTGTGTGTATCTGTGTGCTGAATGGGGAGGAGTGATGGCTGTGAGATTTCATAAAGAAGCAGAGAACAATAATAGGTTTGAGAGTGACAGACCCCAAGCTTAAAGGGGTGTCAGTGAGGCCTGGGTCTGGGTGTCCTTGTGTTTCAGGTGTGGGTTCCTTTCTCCTGTACTCTGTGCATGAGGGAATCCGTGGAATCCCCCTGGATCCCAACGACAAGTCAGATGCCCTGGTCCCAGTGTCGGGGACGTCCCTGGCTGTCGGCATCGACTTCCATGCTGGTGAGCGATTTGGTGGCAGGAGGGAGTGGGACATTACCTTGGGGGTGGTGTGCTCTGGGAGCCCAGTGAGAGGCTGCCTGACCACAGCTGGAGGGGGAAACAGCACAGCAACCCCCACGCACTCTGTTTTCCCTTCCAAGCTTCCTGCCCCCCACCCAGCACTCACCTCCATCTTGACTGCCATTTGATTCTGCCCACCCTCCAACCTTTCCCCTGCCCTGTGGGATAGCCCCCTATTGGCTCCTCTACCTCCAGAAAACGACACCATTTACTGGGTGGACATGGGCCTAAGCACCATTAGCCGGGCTAAGCGAGACCAGACATGGCGTGAGGATGTGGTGACCAACGGCATTGGCCGCGTGGAGGGCATCGCAGTGGACTGGATCGCAGGTGAGCCGTGAGAGGGTCCTGGGTGGGCTGGGGGCCTCCAGGTGAGGTGGAGGCCCATCAGGGAAGATGTAGGATCTCAGGAGCAGTCTGAGGAAGAGTAGGCCGGAACAGATGGGGGAGCAGCAGGGATCTAGAGGCTCAAAAGAGACCAGGTACAAGAGCTCCCACCCACTCCCCCTCCTCTCCACCCACTCTCTCCTCAGGCAACATCTACTGGACCGACCAGGGCTTCGATGTCATTGAAGTCGCCCGGCTCAATGGCTCTTTCCGCTATGTGGTCATCTCCCAGGGTCTGGATAAACCCCGGGCCATCACTGTTCACCCAGAGAAGGGGTGAGAAGCTGGACAGGCTGTCCAGGTCCCAGTCCTGGCTCGGGTCTGGCCTGGTCACTCCCCACAGCCCACACTGACGAGACCCTCTCTTCTCGGTGGTCTGGGGACTGACCCCCAACTTCTCCCTCCTCCGCCCCACAGGTATCTGTTCTGGACTGAGTGGGGCCAGTACCCACGTATTGAGCGGTCTCGGCTAGATGGTACTGAGCGGGTCGTGCTGGTTAACGTCAGCATCAGCTGGCCCAACGGCATCTCAGTGGACTATGAGGTTTGGGTGCAGGCTGGGCCCCAGAGCCCATGGGCTATCCAGACCCTATGCTCTGGGGGAGGCTCCCCTTACCCTGTGCTTTGCTCCCCATTGACTCTGCCTGTGATGAGGCCCCATTTGGTGGGGAGATGTGGACCCAGGGTAGTCATGGGGTCTTCTGGCCCAGCTCCCGACCCAGAGTGGGACTCCTGCCACCCCAGAGGGGTAGGGGGCCGTCACTCAGAAGTGAGGATGGAAGGCATGCCTAGAGCTTGTCAGACTGGCAGGTCAGAGGGTGGGAAGGATATGAAAGAAGCAGGAGAAAGACACGAGAGGCAGGAGTGAGTGGGACCCGTCCTGTGGTCCAGGACCCTGGGGCAGATGGGGAGCACTGGGCATTGGAGGTGAGGTGGGTGCCTCTGGCTTGTAGGACGGGAAGCTCTACTGGTGTGACGCCCGGACAGACAAGATTGAGCGGATTGACCTGGAGACGGGTGAGAACCGTGAGGTGGTTCTGTCCAGCAACAACATGGACATGTTCTCCGTGTCCGTGTTTGAGG
Organism: Taxidea taxus jeffersonii; assembly: GCA_003697995.1. Taxonomy (NCBI): domain Eukaryota; kingdom Metazoa; phylum Chordata; class Mammalia; order Carnivora; family Mustelidae; genus Taxidea; species Taxidea taxus. The sequence goes on from RCUC01134300.1 coordinate 30,018, forward strand.
ATTTCATCTACTGGAGTGACAGGTGAGGGCTCCTGCCCTGGTCTTCTCCTCCACGGTCTGTTCCCGCCCTCTGTCTACCGCCCTACTGACGGCCCAGCCCTTCGCTTCCCCCAGGACTCATGCCAATGGCTCCATCAAGCGTGGGAGTAAGGACAACGCTACGGACTCCGTGGCCCTGAGAACAGGCATCGGCGTCCAGCTCAAAGATATCAAAGTCTTCAACCGGGACCGGCAGAAAGGTGAGGCTGGGGCACTGGGCCAGGCAGGAGAAGCTCACAGGGGGCCCCCTGGCCTGGGAGTGACTCCCCATAGTGAGAGGGTTGGCATAGGGGCTGGACCCACAGGGACATGTTCCAGTAGCTCCAGAGAGCCGAGAGAGGGGAGGAGAGACTGGGGAGCTCTGGGACCCATCCAGGTACTATGTGACAGGCCCGGAGGCTTGTCTGTGCTGAGGCAGAGTGGTGGCCCAGCCAGGGTCCCCATGGTGGCAGAGATGTCCGAGGCCACCCTCTGCAACCATCTCCTTCCCCTCCCCCCGCCCCCGGCAGGCACCAATGTGTGCGCGGTAGCTAATGGCGGGTGCCAGCAGCTGTGCCTGTACCGGGGCGGTGGGCAGCGGGCCTGTGCCTGCGCACACGGGATGCTGGCTGAAGACGGGGCGTCGTGCCGCGAGTACGCTGGCTACCTGCTATACTCCGAACGCACCATCCTCAAGAGCATCCACCTGTCTGACGAGCGCAACCTCAACGCGCCCGTGCAGCCCTTCGAGGATCCTGAGCACATGAAGAATGTCATCGCGCTGGCCTTCGACTACCGAGCAGGCACCTCCCCAGGCACCCCCAATCGTATCTTCTTCAGCGACATCCACTTCGGGAACATCCAACAGATCAATGACGACGGCTCCTGGAGGACCACCATCGTGGAGAGTGAGCCCACACCCCATCTTCCCCCGGGGAGGGGAGGGTGGAGGGCTGTGGGGCAGGACCGGCCTCGCCTCTGGGGAGAGGAGCCCTCTGCCCTCAGCCAGCCCCCTGCGCCCCAGATCCCAATCCCAGCTGTGACCGCGTCTCTGACAATTCGCCAGCGAATCACACTGCACCCATTATAGTTACTTGAAAGTTTCTCATTTGGAGTCAGAGTCGACTCCCTTCTTCCTTCCCCCTCCAGCCCTAGTTTGCCCCCAGGGTCACAAAGCTCTACTCTGTGTGGTCGGGACTCACGGCACAGGCTGCAGAGAGGCTGGTTCAACCCCAGCCACGGGGTTTCAGGCACTTGGGCAAGTTCCCTCTGCTGACCAAGCCTCAGGTGTCTCACGTGTGTAGGGAGGCAGGGTCACCTAAAGGGCAGGTGTGACAGCTTAGCTCAGCACAGGACATGTGTACACGCTCCACAGAGAGTGCTAGGGGCTAGAGACAGCGTCCTAGAACAGCCTTTCGGCTCTTTGCAAAGCGCTGTTTCATTGTGCTACAGTTTCCTCTTCTCCCAGCTGGATAAGCCCTGGTCCCTTGACTCGCTCCTTTGCTCATTGTTTCATTCATCCTGTCCACAAAGACCTACCCAATACTGAGTGAGGTCCTGGTATTCAGCAGTGGTAAACAAGCATCTGTCCTTTGAACCTCCTTTGGACACGTTCTGCTCCATGCAGAACATGCCTGTCTAAAAATGTGTCCAGAGCTAAGCCAGATACCCTGCAACCATAGCTTGACCAGGAGAGACTGGCAAGAACTGTCCCCTGCCTTCGGCCCATTGTTTAAGATACAGTACTTCTAATAATACAGCCTTCTGGCAAGCACGGCGTCATATAGCTAGAAGCCACAAAAGCCCGAGTCTTTTTCTCTTAAGCTATGGTTCCACTACTAATTGTGCACTTAATTCTTTAACTGGAGTTTAGGATATTTACCAACAATCTGGTTTGGGTCTTGGATGTGATTTACCAAAATCCATAAAGCCATTTCTACTCGGCTGTGGGGAAAATGGGAAGAAGGGATGGGAGATGGACCATGGACCATTCGTGTAGAAAATAGGGAAGGACGGGAAGGGTTGGGGGTGCCAGGGGCTGTGCTCCCACACATCGTGACAGCCCCACATATGCCAGAGGACTGGGTGCTCTGGGCCACCCCCCCTTTGGCTCTGCTCTCTGGTCCCATCCCGACCCACGACTACTCCTCTCCCCTTGCAGATGTGGGCTCCGTGGAAGGCCTGGCCTACCACCGTGGCTGGGACACCCTTTACTGGACAAGTTACACAACATCCACCATCACCCGCCACACAGTCGACCAGACCCGCCCAGGGGCCTTCGAGCGTGAGACAGTCATTACCATGTCTGGAGACGACCACCCACGGGCCTTTGTGCTGGACGAGTGCCAGAAGTGAGCTACTGGGTACAGGGAGTGGGAAGGATAGGCCACAGGGTGGCAGAAGCTCCCCCAGGCAGCCCTGGGTGGGGGTTGCAGCAGCAGGAGGGGCTGGCTTTCCCCTGAGATCAGCTACTTCCTTGCTTTGTGACCTTGGGCCAGCTGTAGGAGCTCTCTGGACTTTAGTTTCCTCATTTGTAATATGATAATAATATTTCAGGTGCCTGAATCAAGGGGAGGATTGGGGGACTCTGCTGGCTCAGTGATGAATCGATTCGTTCATCAGAGAGCCATGGTCGAGGCCCATAGTAGGTCCTCTGTGTTTCTGGCCCTCCAAGCTTCAGGCAAAGATTGTTCACTGCACACTTGCTGTATGGAAGCCTTCATCTGGGCCCATTCAAACCACCTAGCCTGAAGGAGAGAAATCACTGTGGTGGGAAAGGCTGAGATAAGTACAGGACTGTATGTAATGACCAGGAGTCATCCCAGAGGCCGTGCTTTGGCACTGGGCCTAGACATCAGCAGGCCAGGGAAGGGCAGCCCAGACACAGGGCAGTGCCAGGGGAGGGAGTGCTCTGGGCAGAGAAGGACTGTGGGGGCCTCCCCATGCCCAATCAAGGGGCTCCCATGTACAGGACAGGACTGAGGATGGCCCAGGAGGCTGGGCTCAGGTTGCAAGGGAGGCCAGCGCACAAATCTGGAGAACTTGGAGGAAATAGCCCTGGGGGTGGTGCACGTCCCTGGTCTCCACCTGCTGTGCTCCCCTGCAGGGCCAGCAACCCCCCACCCGCCCCTACGATTTCCAGTGTATGGGCTGCTGCTGAGCCACCCCCTCACCTTAGAAATCCTGACCCCCATGAAAGCAAAACTATTTTCCCTGGAACTCGGCAACACTTGGAATATTTTCCCAAAGCTTTGCTAGGAAACTAAGGGACAAACAAAACCCAAAAGCAGCCACTTAGAAACAGTGAGTGTATGGAACCTAAATTCCTTACCCTGATGTCACTCAAATCAGAAAAAGATGCCGCCATCCTTGATGGCATCGGGCCACCGTCCACACTTCCACCCTGAACTCTGAGAGCCATCCAGAACCCCCACCCACTTCCCCCAGGATGAGGGCCTTTAAAGCAGAGCCTCAGCCTCCTTAGATCCCAGGGCTTGGGAGCAGCCAGCACCTCCTTAAGTGGAAGTGGGTGTCCTGTTCCCACCTGAGCATAGCAGCAGGAGGCCTCAGCTCAAACTGAGTGGGGAGGGGGTGTTAAAAACAGAGAGACCTTGGGGACACCTGGCCAGTTCAGTCAGTAGAGCACACGACTCTTGATCTTGGGGTTGTGGGTCCAAGCCCCACATTGGGTGTAGAGTTACTTGAAAAAAAGAGATAGACCGGGAGGGGTTTGAGGAGACAAGTCCACGAGCAACAGACAGCTTTGCGTCCCGAGCAGCAGAGGGTGGACAATGTGGAACCCTCGGGCCAGGAGGCAGGGGCAGGTGCTCTGAAGAAGCTGTGAAACAGAACTGACTCTGCTGCTAGATGGTTCTCCAGCTCCAGGATGCATGCAGCTTGTCTGGGGAGTGTGGGAAAGTGCTGGTTCCTCAGCCCCGCCCTGGGCCTGAGTGTGAATCTCTGGGACAGAGGACCCAGGGGTCAAGATCCAGAGCAGGTGGTCAGAGGATCACACTGTCACACCTAGCATAGTGGTTGAGCAGCCTGGAAGTGAGGCACTCCCAGGTCTGGAGCCTCCCCACCCTCCAAAGGGAGCTGAGCGTGGCCAGATCCCACCACCTCCTTTACCGAGAGGAAGCCAAGGTGCAGAGACAAGAGCCTGGTTCAAGGTCAGAGCTAGTAAGGGGCAGAACTGGGGCTCAGACTCCAGATATGCAAAAGCCTGAAATGACAGAGAGGGGGATTTTCAAGAACTCCTTGAGGGTGGGATCTGTGTGTCCCCAACACGGGCATATACGAGACACTCGCAAGTGTTTCCTGGATGCCAGGCAAACAGCAGTTAAGAATAACCTAATGGGGGGCGCCTGGGTGGCTCAGTGGGTTAAAGCCTCTGCCTTCGGCTCAGGTCATGATCCCAGGGTCCTGGGATCGAGCCCCGCATCAGGCTCTCTGCTCAGCGGGGAGCCTGCTTCCTCCTCTCTCTCTCTGCCTGCCTCTCTGCCTACTTGTGATCTCCGTCTGTCAAATAAATAAATGAAATCTTTAAAAAAAAAAAAAAAAAAAGAATAACCTAATGGGAAATAGTCATGTGGCATTTACCAGCTGTCATTAGGTAAACATTAACTCTGAATCCTTAACCACCTATGAGGCAGGTGTAGTATTATCCCTGCCTCCTGGAGAAGGAAATTGAGGCACAGAGAAGTTAAGTCACTGCTGAGGTTCTTCACTGGTAAGTGGCAGAGCTTGGATCAGAGCCCAGAGCCTGCCTTACTTGGCTACACCGTCTCTCAGTAAACGCATATGGTCGTTTCCCAGACACCGAGAAATCTGTGTGCACACACACCCACATGGCGACCCTGTGGCAGCCTGGCCCTCTGGGACCCAGGCTGTGTTGGCCTTGGTGGCTGCGAGGCTGCCTGGGGTATGGGCGTCTGCCTCACACCCTGGCTGACCCTTGGGTTCTGGCCAACTCTTGGCCCTCACCCGGGCCCTCTGTGAAGTCAAAGACTTCCCGGCTTTGACTCCTGACCCCCGGGACCTTCCCTTCTCCCAGCCTGATGTTCTGGACGAACTGGAACGAGCAGCACCCCAGCATCATGCGGGCTGCCCTGTCGGGAGCCAACGTCCTGACTCTCATCGAGAAGGACATCCGTACCCCCAATGGCTTGGCCATTGACCACCGGGCCGAGAAGCTCTACTTCTCTGACGCCACCCTGGACAAGATCGAGCGGTGCGAGTATGACGGCTCTCACCGCTATGTGAGTCAGGGGGACTGGCAGAATGGGGCTCGAGGTGGGCTGGGGCCAGGGGGCGGTGGGTCAGCCAAGAAAGGGATTGCCCCGGCAGGAAGGGAGGCCACAGGGTGGGGGGGGAGAATGAGGCAGTGACACGGCCACTTAGCTGTGTGGCCTCGGGCGGCCCCCATCCTGTACAAGCTTAGCTTCCTCATCGGTTCAGGGAGGAAATGGCAAGATGCCTCTGTGAGGCCTTCCCCATCCCAGCCTCGTCCAGAGATCTGGGCCAAGGCCAGGCGCCCTCGCCCCTGGGGCCGGCTGCTGTGGGACGGAGTTGGGGCGGGAGGCCTGAGCCCACCCGTGATGGGCCTGGTGCTGGTGCCACAGGTGATCCTGAAGTCGGAGCCAGTCCACCCCTTCGGTCTGGCTGTGTACGGGGAGCACATCTTCTGGACCGACTGGGTGCGGCGAGCCGTGCAGCGCGCCAACAAGTACGTGGGCAGCGACATGAAGCTGCTGCGCGTGGACATCCCCCAGCAGCCCATGGGCATCATCGCCGTGGCCAATGACACCAACAGCTGTGAGTGGGGCCGCTGCCACCAGCCTTGCTCTCCCGCCCATGGTGCCAGCACGTACACACACATGCAGACATCCACTTGTACACACCTTGTACACATAGCCCCCAAGAAACTCCAAGACACCTAACACCCCTCTACTCCAGCTCCCTCAATACATCTGTGCATACACACATACACACATTCATACCACCCCACAATGGTCTCACCTGAATCCTTGGACACCCCAGCGCATGCCCTAGTCCTTCTCCCGCCCAGGACCACACATGCCCCAGAGCCTGGTCACACACATCCCAGGCTCTGCCTACCTTGTGCTCTGCATGCACGTGCCCATGCACCTGCCTTGCCCAGTGGCCCCCATCCAGATCCATAGCTTTCCCAGGCCTCTCACACTTACTCTGGGGCCCCACCATGATTCCCACTAGTCTTGAATCTCCCCAAAGCAGACAACAAAGCCCACATCATCCCCCTGAGAACACACACCCCCTCTGCCCCAGGCCCACCCCAGACACTCTCCATGGCCCACCTGTAGCGCCTTTTCTGCTCCCCCAGCCATGTGCCGCTATGCCAGGCCCGGGTCTAGGAAGCTCCATGAAGCTGTATGAGTGGATGTGGGCCTCCTGTGTGTGCACAGCCGGGAACGCTCCTAGCCCACTGTCGTCTGTCCCTGTTTCAGGTGAGCTCTCCCCTTGCCGCGTCAACAATGGTGGCTGCCAGGACCTATGTCTGCTCACTCACCAAGGCCATGTCAACTGTTCTTGCCGAGGAGGCCGCATCCTCCAAGAGGACCTCACCTGCCGCGGTGAGAGAGGGGATGAGGGAGGGGGACACTGGTGGGGGACCCTGGGCACACACTGGGGCCATCTCCTCCCAGACTCCCAAAAGCCCGGCCTCCCCAAAGCCTTTTACCAAGGAGAGACTCAGGATGACCCCAGTTTCGGGGTGCCGAGGGGTAGAGGCATTCCAGGCCCCAGGGCCCTGGCTCATGACACTTGCTCCACATCCTCGCCAGCCATGAACTCCTCCTGCCGGGCACAAGATGAGTTCGAGTGTGCCAATGGTGAATGCATCAACTTCAGCCTGACTTGTGATGGAGTCTCCCACTGCAAGGACAAGTCTGACGAGAAGCCGTCCTACTGTAGTAAGCGCCTCCTCCAGCCTGAGTGCCCCGGCCCACCTCCCTTCCCCCGGGCCTCCAGGGTCCCCAGTCCCTAGCAGGGCCAGGCATGCAAGTGAGGGCCGCAAAATTTCCCTGACCCACTGTGTGGCTGAGGAGTCTGGGGTGGTCGTGAAGGGCAGAGCCACGGCCAACCCTGTGCCAGATCCAGAGCCGGGCTGAGCAGGTTGTCAAGGCCTCAGGAGGCTGCCCCTCCCAGGGCTGCTGCTGACCGGTGGCCCGCTCCCCTCCCCAGACTCCCGCCGCTGCAAGAAGACCTTCCGCCAGTGCAACAACGGGCGCTGTGTGTCCAACATGCTGTGGTGCAACGGGGCAGATGACTGCGGAGATGGCTCAGACGAGATCCCCTGCAACAGTGAGTGCCACATGGGGCCTGCCTGCCTCCACCCCACCCAGCCTCCCCAGGCCCCAGGGCGTCTGCTGCAGCACTCTGGGGGGGGGGAATGGTGGGGGGTGGTGCTGGGCTGGTGCTTTGGGCCAGGAGTTCCAGCTGGGGTCTCCTGGCCTCTGCGAGAGGACTCTGGCCTGATGGTCTCGGGGCGGGGTTGTTCTAGAGACAGCCTGCGGCGTGGGTGAGTTCCGCTGCCGGGATGGCACCTGCGTTGGGAACTCTAGCCGCTGCAACCAGTTTGTGGACTGCGAGGACGCCTCTGATGAGATGAACTGCAGTGAGTGACGTCCCTCCCTCACTCCTCTCTGCCCGCCCTCTGGCCCACTCACAGCCAGTGTGCTCCTGCCCCCTGCCTCCAGGCCCCCCCGCTTCCCGGGTGAGTGGAAGGGGTGGATAGCATCTCCTCCCTCAAAGGATACCATGTGAGGGCAGCTCGGGGGAGGGAGTGTGGAGGGAATTGTGTGTCACCTGCATCCCTGCCCCCACCAGGTGCCACTGACTGCAGCAGCTACTTCCGCCTGGGGGTGAAAGGGGTGCGCTTCCAGCCCTGTGAGCGGACGTCCCTCTGCTACGCCCCCAGCTGGGTGTGTGACGGTGCCAACGACTGCGGGGACTACAGCGATGAGCGTGACTGCCCAGGTCCCACCTCCAGCCGGGTGTGCAGTGGGTGGGGGCAGGCAGCAGGCACCCCAGGGAGCCAGTGCTCTCATGCCTCCTTCTCCCCACCAGGAGTGAAGCGTCCCAGATGCCCCCTAAATTACTTCGCTTGCCCCAGTGGGCGCTGCATCCCCATGAGCTGGACATGTGACAAGGAGGATGACTGTGAACACGGCGAGGACGAGACCCATTGCAGTGAGTGACCAACCCCAGCGCCCGCCCACCGTGGCCATAGAGTCCCAGTCCATGCCCAATCTTTCAGTTCCTTCCCAGGAAGTATGCCCTTGGGAAAAGGGCCCCCAGGGCCCCCGAGGGAGCATCTCTCTAGCTCATGCTGACCCCCTACAAAGGGATGCCTGGGGTCTTTCCCATCTGTCCTCCACCTGCCTGCCCACCAGAGTGAGTTGCCATCCCCTCCCCTATCTCACTTTGGTTTCCAACCGCCCCAGACAAGTTCTGCTCAGAGGCCCAATTTGAGTGTCAGAACCATCGCTGCATCTCCAAGCAGTGGCTGTGTGATGGCAGTGATGACTGCGGGGACGGCTCGGACGAGGCGGCACACTGCGGTGAGGGGTGGCTATGGCCGGCTCAGGGAGGGACTCCTGGGAGGGACAGATCCCCCACCGCCCCCGCTCCCTTCTGTAGGAGGGGCAGCATGACACCCAGCCCGCTGTGCCTGCTCCTGAATCTCTCAGTGGCTCCCGGTTCCCCCAACAGAAGGCAAGACATGCGGCCCCTCCTCCTTCTCCTGCCCTGGCACCCATGTGTGTGTCCCGGAGCGCTGGCTCTGTGATGGCGACAAGGACTGTGCTGACGGTGCTGACGAGAGCGTCACAGCTGGCTGCTGTGAGTGGCAGGGGCGCATGAGGAGTGGGGCCACTATCTCACTCTACAGAAGGGGAAACTGAGGCCAAGAGAGCCAGGGTCGCCCAGGTGGCTAGTGGCAGAGCCCTGTCTACAGCCCAGATGGATGTCTCTGCACATCCCACCACTGGGACCACATGAAGGTCCCAGGGACAGGCAGCAGTGGGCCAGGTGGGGGCTGAGGGGCCTCGTCTATCTCCGTCCACAGTGTACAACAGCACCTGCGATGACCGTGAGTTCATGTGCCAGAATCGCCAGTGCATCCCCAAGCACTTTGTCTGCGACCACGACCGGGACTGTGCAGATGGATCCGATGAGTCCCCTGAGTGCGGTGAGCTGGGCAAGCTGAGCCAGGGTGGCGGCAGGGGCAGGCCCTGTGCCCCATATACCTGGACCCAGCCAGAGCCCCCAGCCTCACCCCCTTACCCTGCCCCTCCACCCCAGAATACCCCACCTGTGGCCCCAACGAGTTCCGCTGTGCCAACGGGCGCTGTCTGAGCTCCCGCCAGTGGGTGTGCGACGGTGAAAATGACTGCCATGACCAGAGCGACGAGGCCCCCAAGAACCCGCACTGCACCAGCTCAGGTGGGCCCCTCCCTGGCCTCGGGGGACCCCCTTCCGTGTCCCCTTGCCCCACTGACCCACACCTCCACCCCCGCAGAGCACAAGTGCAACGCCTCGTCACAGTTCCTGTGCAGCAGCGGGCGCTGTGTGGCCGAGGTGCTTCTCTGCAACGGCCAGGACGACTGCGGGGACGGCTCAGACGAGCGCGGCTGCCACGTCAACGAGTGTCTCAGCCGCAAGCTCAGTGGCTGCAGCCAGGACTGCGAGGACCTCAAGATCGGCTTCAAGGTGAGCCCCACCCGGAGTGGGAGCTGCACGCCCCTCTTCATTCATTCACTGGCTCCTTCATTCCTTCCTTCACCAACGGCTCAGTTAGCTCCTAGTCTACCGGGCAGTGTTCCAGGCACTGAGGGCCCAGTGGGGAACAGAACAAAAACCCATGCTTGGTGGGACTCTGCCTCTCTGTGGAAGGTAGAGCTGGCAAGGGCCGTGAGAGGAGGGACGAGCAGATGTCAGGGAGGCGCCGGAAGGAGGGCTACCCAGCTCAAGGGAGCACAAACTCTGGACGTTTTCACTGTAGAGATAGCATTTAAAAATCCATGAGTCTGAAGAAGATCCCCAAGGGAGTGAGTATAGTTGGAAAAGAGGGGAAGTCCAAGGCCTGAGCCCTGCGCTCAGACACCCGGAGGGCCAGGGGGTTGTTGGGGGGGGACTAGCCAGAGGAGCCTGAGAAGGGGCAGCTACTGCGGGGGGAGGACAGCCAAGTGAAGAAAGCCGCAGAGGAGAAGCACAAGCAGCTCTGTCAGATAACGCTCATGGGTCACAGCAGATGAGGCCTGAGCCTCATCCTCTGGGGATCGAAACAGGGTGGTCGTTGGTCACGTGGGGCGAGAGGCAGATGCCTGGCATGGATCAGCTCAGCACCTGCTTGCTGCCTGCCCACCGAGCCAGCCGCCCAGGGTAGGGGGAGCTGGAGCCCCAGTCTCCAGGATGGGAGGCCCCCGAGCCCTGCCCAGCCCCAGCCCAAGGCTCCCTGTGCCCACAGTGCCGCTGCCGCCCCGGCTTCCGCCTGAAGGACGACGGCCGCACGTGTGCTGACGTGGACGAGTGCAGCTCCACGTTCCCCTGCAGTCAGCGCTGCATCAACACGCACGGCAGCTACAAGTGTCTGTGTGTGGAGGGCTACGCCCCCCGTGGGGGTGACCCCCACAGCTGCAAAGCTGTGACCGGTGAGCCGGGCATTTGGAAGGCATCGGATGGCTCAGACAGCTGGGGATCGGGGCTTCGGGGGCATGCCCCGGCCGGCAGCTGAGCCGGGGTGATCTGTCTGCAGATGAGGAGCCCTTCCTGATCTTTGCCAACCGGTACTACCTGCGCAGGCTCAACCTGGATGGTTCCAACTACACGCTGCTGAAACAGGTGCCATGCTGGCTTGCCTCAGCCCACCCGTCTCCCCAGGCGCAGAGCTATGTTCCCTGCCCTGCACAGCCCCCTCCTTCTCCCCTGCTGACTCCTCCAGGCACCCGTGACCTGTTTCTGTCGTCCTCCTTCTCCCCCACCCCTCATATCCAGGGCCTGAACAACGCCGTTGCCTTGGACTTCGACTACCGAGAACAAATGATTTACTGGACAGACGTGACGACCCAGGGCAGCATGATCCGAAGAATGCACCTTAACGGGAGTAACGTGCAGGTGAGGCTGGAGCAGCCCACTCCTCCGCAGACCAGGGCGGGGTGGGGGGTGGATGGCAGAGATCTAGTCCCGGTGTCCCTCCCCAGAGGGCTCTCTCTGTTTCAAGGCCATCTCCCCTTCACCCCACGCATCCCACTGAATTTTTTCTTCCTCTCCCTTCCCGATGGAGTCTCTACACATCTCTGCTTCTCCGGGCTTCTCCCTCCCCCCACGCTCAGAGAGTAAAGTCTAGGAGATTCCTCCTGCTCTTTTTCCTAGTCATCTTAGTCTTTTTCCCTCAGAAGAAACCTCTCTTAAATGCTTGCCCCCAGGCACTGTGGGGCTTGGGTGCGGTCTCTCTCACCTGAAGACCCCTGTCCTAGAGCCTCTGATGGGGTTTTCTGTCCATTGTCCTCCTGGCCAAGCTGGGGTGCAGAACTCTGCTTCGCTTCACACCTGGGGGAAACTGGGCCCCAGAGAGACTGAGGGTCCCATCCCAGGTCACCCAGAGCTCTTCCATCCCTGCCCCTGACACAGGTGCTGCATCGGACAGGCCTCAGCAACCCTGACGGACTGGCTGTGGACTGGGTGGGTGGCAACCTGTACTGGTGTGACAAAGGCCGGGATACCATCGAAGTGTCCAAGCTCAACGGGGCCTATCGGACGGTGCTAGTCAGCTCTGGCCTCCGTGAGCCCAGGGCTCTGGTGGTGGACGTCCAGAATGGGTATGCAGGCGAGGAGGGTTGGGGGAGCCCCTGAAAGCCAGAGGTGTGCTCAGGCATCCAGGCCCAGCCTCCCTGCGGGCTCCCTGGGGGACCAGCCACAGGATCTCTTGGGGCTCACTGCCCGCCCATCTGCCAGGTACCTGTACTGGACAGACTGGGGTGACCACTCACTGATCGGCCGGATAGGCATGGATGGGTCTGGCCGCAGTGTCATCGTGGACACCAAGATCACGTGGCCCAACGGCCTGACACTGGACTATGTCACCGAGCGCATCTACTGGGCTGATGCCCGCGAGGACTACATTGAGTTTGCCAGCCTGGATGGTTCTAATCGCCATGTCGGTCAGTGAGGCTGCCTGCGTACAGTGGACCTGGGGGAGGGGGGTCTGAGGGTCCGTGGATCAGGCCTCTGGGGCCAGAGTATAGGATTAAAAGTCTGAGGGCACGGTCTGAGGACACCACCCACCAGGCGTATGGGGGTCCAGAGAACCCCAGCTTATGGCCCCTGGACAAGCCCAGGGATGAGGCTGCCATCTGCTACCTCAGGAAGGAGAAAGAGAGGTCCCTTCTTATGCACAGCTCGGGGCCCCAAGAAAGGCAGGGGTGAGAGGTCTGGGGTCGGGATACTTCAACACCGGGAATCCTATAATATTATGGACCAGGAACCTGCTGTCAGAGGCCCAAGTTCGAGTTCCAGGTCTCCCACTTATTAATTGTACGACCTTGGGGAGCCACCAAACCATCCGGAAGCAGGGCAAGCGCCTACCTCATGGGGTTGCTGCGGGGTTAAGGGCATCTGGTAGGGAAGGTGCCGACCGGCTGCTGGGCCTATTCACTCCCCGGCCTGCAGTGCTGAGCCAGGACATCCCGCACATCTTTGCACTGACCCTGTTCGAGGACTACGTCTACTGGACCGACTGGGAGACCAAGTCCATCAACCGAGCCCACAAGACCACGGGCACCAACAAGACACTCCTCATCAGCACCCTGCACCGGCCCATGGATCTGCATGTATTCCATGCCCTGCGCCAGCCAGATGGTGAGTGGCTGAGGGGTGGGAGCAGATGAAGGCAGAGCCTGGTACCAGGGGCCCCTGTGGGAGGACGGGGCCCAGCAGGACTGGTTGCCTTCTATCCCATCTCCAGCATCGCCTGAGACATGCTTGCCAGACACTGGGAGTTTGGGGGGCTGGAGACAGGCCGTGGTCCAGCTCTCAGGAGCTGCAGCAGCCCAGGGCCAGCCAGCCCTGGAGTCTTACAGCAGTAAGCCCCTGAGGGTGTGGACCCCAAAGGCAGGCAGGCCATAGCTGAGGGTGGGCCCAGGCGAGGCAGCATATGAGGCTTCAGGGCTGGCCTGATCCCGGGACCTCAAGAAAGGACCTCTCCCTTCTCTGGCTTTAGCCTCCTCCTAAGCAAGTAGGATTTGGAGCCGTTTGCCAGGATAGAGTGGGCTGGGCAGCATTCAGCAGACCAGAAAGCGTGGCACGAGGGAGTGCTGGCCACACTCTGCCAGAGGCCCGTGGCTCCGGGAGCATGGCCCATACGCTGGGCCCGGTCGGCTGTGCTCTAGCCCCTTTCTCTCCGGCAGTGCCCAATCACCCCTGCAAGGTCAACAATGGTGGCTGCAGCAACCTGTGCCTCCTATCCCCCGGCGGGGGCCACAAGTGTGCCTGTCCCACCAACTTCTACCTGGGCAGCGACGGGCGCACCTGTGTGTCCAACTGCACAGCAAGCCAGGTGAGGCTCCTCCCCGTGATCCCCACTCACCGACGCCTTGCTCCCCAACCCCCCACACCAGTGCCCCCACTCCTCCTCGGACCCCAGCACTTGCTCTAATGTCCTCACACATCTGGTTTTTCCACGCTAACGCCCCCACATTTCTTGCCTATCTCTTGTCTCCCCACAGCAATACTTTTATATCTGTCACCTCACACAAATACCCCCACACCCTAACTCTGGCCCTCTCTCACCAATACCCCCCACCCTGACCCCCCCACAGATACCCCATCACCCAGCCCTCCTGCACACCTCACATCCCCTCCATCCATCCAGCTCAGGCCCCCCACCAAATGCCCTGACCCTCCTGCTTCTTTGAAACAGCCCAGCCCCTCAAACATAAACCTCCCGAGTTCCCCAGACCCCCACCAACCCCTCTTGCCCCCACCTGCCCTCCAGTTTGTGTGCAAGAACGACAAGTGCATCCCCTTCTGGTGGAAGTGTGACACGGAAGATGATTGTGGGGACCACTCGGACGAGCCCCCGGACTGTCGTAAGTGCCCAGAGCAGGGGTGGCAAGGGGGTCCTGTGTGGGGGCAGCCCGACTTCAGAGGCTCCGAGTGGCCATGCCCAGCCCTAGCCCTTCTGACTCTGAGGCTCCCTTCCCTGCAGCTGAGTTCAAGTGCCGCCCTGGACAGTTCCAGTGCTCAACCGGTATCTGCACCAACCCTGCCTTCATCTGTGACGGGGACAACGACTGCCAGGACAACAGTGACGAGGCCAACTGCGGTAAAGGGCTGCCCAGACACCTGCTGCCCTCCTTCCCCCCACTTTTTTCCTCCCTGGGATTTGGAGGTTTCACACAACACTCCAAGGGCGCGGGAGCTCAGCCCACAGCAGCCTCCTCTCCGGGCTGGGGCTGGACTCCAGCTGCTCCGGGCCCCAAAGCTGCCCTGCGCACTGCCAGAGAGGGGGTGGGGCGGAAGCAGGGGCGGGCCTCCCGGGCCCTCCCTGCCCCGGAACCCTCCATTAGTTACCCTCCCCTCCTCCCAACCTCCCACAGATATCCATGTCTGCTTGCCCAGTCAGTTCAAGTGCACCAACACCAACCGCTGTATCCCCGGCATCTTCCGCTGCAACGGGCAAGACAACTGTGGGGACGGGGAGGACGAGAGGGACTGCCGTGAGTGCCTGAAGCTGCGGGCAGGGAGCGGGCTGGTAGGCAGACGGGCATGGAAACAGTCCACAGTGCCATCTACCTGCCGCTTCGTCTAGGGGCCACGCCGCTCTCCGGGAGCATGATTAGATGGGCAACATAAATGATACTGGGTGTGGCTTGGCTTGCTCATAAAACCATCATGCTCAGCATAGTGATGTGCATACAAAAAGCACAAAAACTGGAGCTAAATGGTCCCTTTCTCTGAAGAAATTGCTGGTGGGACTGCAGCTAGAGCTTGGAAGAGGGAGAAGGTGGTGATCTCAAGCTGTGGTGCTGTGATACAGGTGGAACGGGCAGGTCCTCACTCTCTCCCCCACTCCGCAGCGGAAGTGACCTGCGCTCCCAACCAGTTCCAGTGCTCCATCACCAAGCGCTGCATCCCCCGAGTCTGGGTCTGTGACCGGGACAATGACTGCGTGGACGGCAGCGACGAGCCTGCCAATTGCAGTGAGTGGCCTGGCACACCTGGCACCCACCTGCCCTCCGCAGCGTCTGCTGCTCCCGTGCACACCCCCACCACCACGCTCTAGCAAGGAGCCTCTTGCTCTGCCTCACCACTGCCGCCCCCTGCAGCCCAGATGACCTGCGGAGTGGATGAGTTCCGCTGCAAGGACTCAGGCCGATGCATCCCGGCACGCTGGAAGTGTGATGGAGAGGACGACTGTGGGGACGGCTCTGATGAGCCCAAGGAAGAGTGTGGTGAGCCTTCCCAGACCCACTCTCAAGGGAGGGTATCTGGCCTGGGCAGAACTCAGGCCGTCCGTGGCCCCACTCCCACACCCACCACCTACCTCCCTTTGGATTCCCCATCCCCACCCACTGGCACCTCAGCGGCACACACCTGGGTAGAATCTTCCAGGCCCACCCCACACCCAAGGCTCTGTTCATCCGCCCCTGGGCAACTCCTCCTCCTTGAGCCTCTCCCAACTCGTAACTTCCTTGTGGACCCTGCATCTCAGCCAGAACGCAGCGTGGCCTCCCCCTTGCTGCCCTCGCTCCCACTCCTGGCCATCCTGCCAGCACTAGTCCAAAACCCTCATGCCTGCCCTCACTCCGTGCCTGACGGCCCCGACGTCTGCCCCTTGATCTTGCCTCCACTAGATGAGCGTACCTGCGAGCCCTACCAGTTCCGCTGCAAGAACAACCGTTGCGTGCCAGGCCGCTGGCAGTGCGATTATGACAATGACTGTGGGGACAACTCGGACGAGGAGAGCTGCAGTATGTCCCCGCTGCCCCGCCCCACCCTGCAGGCACCCTGCTGCAAGAGAGTTGGGGCACCTCCCCTCTCAGCACCCCTGCCCCCACCAGGTGGCACCGGGGCAGGTGGCCACCTCCCTGGGCTGGGGGTCAGGTGCCCCCTCCCTGCTCACCCAACCCCACCCCCCTCCATGTCGTGTATTTGAGTTTGTGCCATTTCACCTCATCTCATGTTTCTCTCCATTTTCACACTGTCCTCTCGGGGTTGCAGAGGTAGGTGTCTCCTATGTGCCGGTGCTCCCACCACACCCCCTGCCACTGCCCCAGAGCCCACCTGTCCCTGTGCTGTGCCTCAGCCCATCGTCCTTTATTGGCCTCTCCCTAAACCTCAGTGCTTGTCTTAGTGGTCTCGTCCCTATCCTGTTGCCCTTGACTCCCGCACATAGTCTGTCCTGAGGGCAGAGCCATGGACCCGTGCCCTCTCTCATGTGTGTCCACCCCAAAGGGGTAAGTGTGAGCCCCCGCTGGACCCAGCTAATCCCGTGAGGGCAGCCAGCTGGCTTGCTCAGGATAGGCTGAGCGTCTGGTCATCACCTGTGGCTCTCAGGGACACGGGGATGGGTGGTCTTGCTCTGCCGAGGGCTGAGTCCCTATACCGACCCTCCTGGGGCCTGTCTCTCTCCTATCCTTCCTCCAGCCCCTCGGCCCTGCTCTGAGAGTGAGTTCTCGTGTGCCAATGGCCGCTGCATTGCTGGGCGCTGGAAATGCGATGGGGACCACGACTGTGCAGATGGCTCTGATGAGGTGGAAAGGGAGACCAGCCCAAGGGAGGGATGGCCTCGGAGGGATCAAGACTGGGCTACCAGGGTGCCCCGCTCTGACCAGAATGCCCGCTCCTGTGCCCACAGAAAGACTGCAGTCCCCGGTGTGACATGGACCAGTTCCAGTGCAAGAGCGGCCACTGCATCCCCCTGCGCTGGCGCTGTGACGCAGACGCTGACTGCATGGACGGCAGTGATGAGGAAGCCTGTGGCACCGGCGGTAAGCCCATCCTGCCACCCCTCCACCCCCACCCCCCGACACCTGGTCACTCCTGCATCCTCTCCTATAGTCACTGCTCAGGCAAAAAACCATTCTGAAACACGTACCGTTGCCAGGCACTAAACTAGGTGTCGGGGAGGGAGCTCTGAGCCAGACCCAGGGCCTCTGGGGACATTTCTGTGTGGCGTGTGCCCTCCACAGCAGCACATAGTCAAGCAGCCTGCTGGGCCCAAATTCAGCAGAAACCTGTTGGCTGTGTCCATCCAGGCTCGATGCCATGAGGTCCCATAGGGCAGTCCCCACTCACTCTCCTCTCCCTTTCCCGGGGCCAGGAAGCAGTGCCTGTCCCTGGCCAGCCGGCCTGCCTGGGTTCAGTGGCCCAAGGCCTCATTGTGAAGCTTGGGTAAGAGACGTCTGGGGCTTGGAGCAGAGATTCCACAACCCCACCCAGAAAGCCAAGGACAGACACTCTGGCTCTGCCCTGGTGGTGGGGGGAGGGGGAGCCTGGGTCTCCTGACTCCCAGCCCAGTGCTCCTCCTCTGTGCCTGCGGTTAAACTATTGTAGGCCCAGATGCCCTGCCACAGCCAACAGAGAAAGAGGGCTCTCCAGACCTTTCTATGGTCTCCCTGAAAGGCTTCTTCTCCCCTAAATAATCAGAGGAGGCAGTTCTGCTCAGCTGCCTGGCTGGTATAAAATTAGGAGGCCTGGGTTCATACTAGCCGTACCACTTCTTGCCCCTGTTCCTCTGGGCCTCCACCTGTGGAGGGAAGGATGGAGGCAAGATCCAGCCCCCTACAGTCAGCCTGGGGCTCAGAGCTCATTCTTGGTTCTTTGTTGGCCGCGGTGCCCAGTGCGGACCTGCCCCCTGGACGAGTTCCAGTGCAACAACACCCTGTGTAAGCCGCTGGCGTGGAAGTGCGACGGCGAGGACGACTGTGGGGACAATTCTGACGAAAACCCGGAGGAGTGCGGTGAGCTGGGGGGGCGGGGCCCGGGACAGGGGCGGGGCTTTCTCGCTCTCCGGGGGCTCCAGGCCCGCCTCCCCCCACCCCCCCGCCCGGCTGATTTTGGCTCCGTCCGCCCCCACCGCTGCAGCCCGGTTCGTGTGCCCTCCTAACCGGCCCTTCCGTTGCAAGAACGACCGCGTCTGCCTGTGGATCGGACGCCAGTGCGACGGCACCGACAACTGTGGGGATGGGACTGACGAAGAGGACTGTGGTGAGAAGGGAGCCTGGCGCCGGCGGGCGGGGGAGGAGGGGCACGCCATATTTTGGGTGCTGCACCGGAGGTGGAGGGGGGTGGGCCAAGTGCAACTTCATCCGCGGAGGGGGCGGATCCATTGCCAGGAGCCGGGGGCCCTTCCTTGGAAGAGAGAAGCCTCTGGAGAAAGCCCGGAAGGCTTCCTGGCGCCTAGGTCTTGAGGTGGAGACTGGGACTCTGAATGTTTAGCCCGCATCCCCTGAAGCTTGACAGAGAGCCACAGGGCTTCCCTGTGGACGTGGAGGCCGTGGGGTGGCCAATAGCCAGATCTGAAGCCCCTGCCTTCCTCAGAGCCCCCCACGGCCCAGACCCCCCACTGCAAAGACAAGAAGGAGTTTCTGTGCCGGAACCAGCGCTGCCTGTCCTCCTCGCTGCGCTGCAACATGCTGGACGACTGCGGGGACGGCTCTGATGAGGAGGACTGCAGCATCGGTAAGCCCCACACCAGCAGGGATGGGCGGGGGCCCGCCCCAGGGCAGAGAACCGCTGCCCCGACACAGGGCAGCTCAGGGCAGGGTACACGCTCTGTCCCCCGCAGACCCCAAGCTGACCAGCTGCGCCACCAACGCCAGCATCTGCGGGGATGAGGCCCGCTGCGTGCGCACGGAGAAAGCCGCCTACTGCGCCTGCCGCTCTGGCTTCCACACCGTGCCCGGCCAGCCTGGATGCCAGGGTAGGAAGGCGGGACTCGGAGGGGGCGGGCAGACACCCAGACTCGCCATGACTCACCGCCCCCGTGTAACCCCCAGACATCAATGAGTGCCTGCGCTTCGGCACCTGCTCCCAGCTCTGCAACAACACCAAGGGTGGCCATCTCTGCAGCTGCGCCCGCAACTTCATGAAGACGCACAACACCTGCAAGGCAGAAGGTACCACCCCAGCCTGCAGACAGGAGGAGTGGGTGGGGCTATGGATACCTTGATACAAACCCAACTGACCGTGTGGAAGGGATACTTCCCTTCCCGCACTGAGCAGGGAACCCCAGAGCCACAGGCCAGCCATGTCACAGGGGGTGCTAGTTTGGGGGTTGGCTCATCGGAGGAAGCCTGTGGTGCGGGCAGTACACCTAAATCCCACACCTGCCTCCTCACCCACCGCTCACCCGCAGAGCGCACAGGCACGCATCAGCACGCAATCACCTGTACCGCGTTTGCTTTTCATTTTCAGCTTTAGTGGATGTAATTGACAAAACTGTTAGTTAATGTGCACAGAGGATGGATTGATATACATACACCTTGTGAAAGGGTTCCTTTCATTGAGTTAACACAACCATCATTTCATATTTACCTTCTTGGGGGGAATTGAGAACAGGTAAGCTCTACTCTTCCATATCCTTTGGCACACACCTGCACCTGCCTGAATACAGACACCCCCAGTCAGCTGTGCACACACCCATGCACCCACGAGGGCACGTGTACACACACAATCCCACTGCACGTGCCCACAAGCACGTATCAGATGGCGTGTGGCAGAGTGTAGGGATGCCAGCCCCAAGACCGTGGAGAAGCAGAAGTTTCTGGGGCTGCAGAGGCCCAGAAGGTTTTCTGGAGTGCCAGGTCACACCAGATTAGCTCAGGGAAGGAGAGGAAGGAGCCCATCCCAGCAGCAGGCCCAGCACCCCCCAGCCTGGCCTCCCATCTCTACCATTTACCACACCCAACACCTGGCCTCTCGCCCGTCCAGGCTCCGAGTATCAGGTCCTCTACATCGCCGATGACAATGAGATCCGCAGCCTGTTCCCCAGTCACCCCCATTCGGCTTATGAGCAGGCCTTCCAAGGTGACGAGAGTGTCCGCATCGATGCCATGGATGTCCATGTCAAGGCTGGCCGTGTCTATTGGACCAACTGGCACACAGGGACCATCTCCTATCGCAGCCTGCCACCTGCCGCACCTCCCACCACTTCCAACCGCCACCGGCGACAGATTGACCGGGGTGTCACCCACCTCAATGTGAGTAGCCCCCTCCCACTCCAGGGATGGGACCCACACAGATTGGATAGGAAGATGGCAAGGAGCAGATGGTTCAGAGCAGAGTTTGAAAGGCCAGTGGAAGGGGGTAGAGGGTGAGGCTGGCAGGCATGGCAGTCAAGGTTGTTGTGGGCACGACAGGTGGGCGGAGTGATGCAGCAGCAGGTAGCTGGCTCTGCCACATGGCAACCCAAGGTGGCAGGGTACAGTGGGCATGCTGGCCTTGAGCCTCAGAACCACATTCAGCTCCTGATTGTCACGGCCACCCACTGTGTTGGGCTTGGGCACCCATTTGACCTCTTAGGGCCTCACTTCTTTCCTCAATAGAGCAAGGTAATAATGCCTACTTCAGCAAAACATGGGAAAGCTCTTATGGCTCATAAGGTAAGTGTCAGGGAATTTCTTCAAAATCAGAGAACTGGCTCTCTGCCTAGGCTGACTTTTTAGCAGGGACAAGCTAGCAGGTGGTGGTGGGGATAATGGGCAGGAAGACAAAGGGTGGTGGCCCCTGAAATTGTCACCCCTGCATTCAGATTTCAGGGCTCAAGATGCCAAGGGGTATTGCCATCGACTGGGTGGCTGGGAACGTGTACTGGACAGACTCGGGCCGAGATGTGATTGAGGTGGCACAAATGAAGGGCGAGAACCGCAAGACACTCATCTCGGGCATGATCGACGAGCCCCATGCCATTGTGGTGGACCCGCTAAGGGGGTGTGCAGGGGTCCTCCCCGGGGGGAGGCATCTGAGCTGGTGCTAGGAAGCTTCTGGGAGGGGGGTGGGGCCCAGCATCCCCAAGCCTGTCCTTCCCCTTCCAGATCACCCTGAGATCAGAGTCTTCCTCCAACCCTCGTGTCTTCAGACCCGTACCCAGCTCTGGCCCTCCCCATGGGCTGCCTTTGCCAGAACTCCCAGCTGGCCTGCTGGGTAGGGGCCTGACATCCACGTGGCTGGCTGTCATGTGCAGCCAACTTCCAGCTCCTCCTTTGCTCCAGGGGGCAGTTCTGCCCACTTTGATGACTCTAGATCAGCACAGTGTGGCTTTAGAGTAAAAGATCTTTAACCTGGGCAGGGAGCTGACTCTCCTGGTTTTCTCTGGAGGAGGGAGACAGGACACCCTCTTTCCACTACCCAGCAGTCCCTGTGCCCAGGCAATGACCTGGTGGCCCACGTTGCTCAGCCTCCTCTGGGAGCCCCGGGTCCTACCCACACTGACTTTTTCTTCTTCCCCAGCACTATGTACTGGTCAGACTGGGGGAATCACCCCAAAATTGAAACAGCAGCAATGGATGGGACCCTTCGGGAGACACTGGTACAGGATAACATCCAGTGGCCCACAGGTCTGTGGCAGCAGGGGGCAGGGGATGTGGGAGGGGTGGACTTGCTGAGCCTGAGGTCACACAAAAGCTAAGAGGGGAAGGGGCTTGGACTAGGATGGACTGCGAGTCATGGAAGCTTTTCCCAGACGTGACTAGGAGTGGTCATGGGGATAGGACGGAGCTGTCCCAAGCATGGAGTCAGGTCTACTTTTTCTCGAGTCCAGGGTGGGTGAGGCTGGGCCTTCACAATGCTCTCTGCCTTCCCCCAGGCTTGGCTGTGGACTATCATAATGAACGGCTGTACTGGGCAGACGCCAAGCTCTCAGTCATCGGCAGCATCCGACTCAATGGCACGGACCCCATCGTGGCTGCTGACAGCAAACGAGGTCAGCATCTGAGAGCAGTCTCAGCTGGCCCTGCCCTTGGGCTTCTTATCTTCCCCACTGAGTCCAAGGCCTCACACAGCATTTGCCATCCTCCTCATCCTTGCGCACAGCAGCCCTGCGGTGCCTTCCAGGCCTCACCACCCTACCTCCCTGATGCTGGGCTCCCTCTGTACAGCCCTGCATCCTCTGGCCCACTTGCCCATTCATTCATTCCACCGAGTATTGAGCTGTATGGAGGCAACAGAGGTGGCAGGAGGAGCTTAGTAAATGTAGGGAGAAAGAGCAGAAGTCGGTCCTGATCCCAGAAGTCAAGGGCTAATGGAACCTTTTGCCAGTAGTGGCCACAAGAGGAGGAACAGGTTGGGGGGAGTTTTGTTTGGGACATGTTGAGTTTGGGATGCCTGGGAGCCATGGGAGCTAGTGTCCTCGGGAGTGACCAGGGCCTGAGTCCCCTGAGTCCACCTTCTCCCCCAGGCCTAAGTCACCCCTTCAGCATCGATGTTTTTGAGGATTACATCTATGGCGTCACCTACATTAATAATCGTGTCTTCAAGATCCATAAGTTTGGACACAGCCCCTTGATCAACCTGACAGGGGGCCTGAGCCACGCCTCTGACGTGGTCCTGTACCACCAACACAAGCAGCCTGAAGGTAGGCAAAGAGGGCAGGCCTGGGGGCAGAGTTTCCAGGCTGTCGCCTCAGGTCTCGGTGGGTGCAGGAAGGTCCTGGGTCCCTGAGGCTCAGCATCCTCCCACCCTGCCCTCACCCATAGTGACCAACCCCTGTGACCGCAAGAAGTGTGAATGGCTCTGCCTGCTGAGCCCTAGTGGGCCTGTCTGCACCTGTCCCAATGGGAAGCGACTGGACAATGGCACCTGTGTGGCCGTTCCCTCACCAACTCCACCACCAGATGGTATGCTTGTGCCCCCACTCTGTGTCCCCAACCCCCTCTCCTGCCCCAGGACTCTCTGCCCTGTGAGCCCTGAGCTCCCCTCTCACCGGCTCTGTGCCCTGATGGTCCTTCCCACAGCTCCTCGACCCGGAACCTGTAACCTGCAGTGCTTCAATGGTGGCAGCTGCTTCCTCAACGCACGGAGGCAGCCCAAGTGCCGCTGCCAGCCCCGGTACACGGGCGACAAGTGCGAGCTGGACCAGTGCTGGGAGTACTGCCGCAATGGGGGCACGTGCGCCGCCTCCCCCTCCGGTATGGCTTTCAGTTCTCCAAAGGCCAGGCCTGCTCCCCGCTCCTCGGCGCCCCATCCCAGGCAAATCCCTAGCTCCCCGCTACCTGGCTTCCCTCTTCCCTGGCTTCACCTCTGCCCCCTGCCCTGTCACACCCCCCCCACCTCCTGCCCATGGCCCCAGCCCACGGCTTCAGTGTCCCTCCCTCTGCCGCCCCCCCGCATGCCTCCTGCCTCCCACCCATGGCCCCAGCATCCCTTATCCCTCCCTCTGCCGAGGCTCTCCACCTGGGTCCTCCGGGCCCTGCTCCCCATGCAGCAGGACTGGCACCTCAGTGAGCCTCAGCCCCACTCACATTTCCTCTCCCGCCAGGCATGCCCACGTGCCGGTGCCCCACCGGCTTCACGGGCCCCAAATGCACCCAGCAGGTGTGTGCAGGCTACTGTGCCAACAACAGCACCTGCACTGTCAACCAGGGCAACCAGCCCCAGTGCCGATGTCTGCCCGGCTTCCTGGGGGACCGCTGCCAGTACCGTGAGTGAGCCATCCCTGGGCCCCAGGGTGGGGTGAGGGGGTACACTGGGGCAGCTAGAGCCCAGGCTGACAGTCCCAGGGGCCTGCTTTAGGGAGGGAGGTCATTGGCAGCTCAAGCAGGCTCAGGTGGCTCACCTGGAGAGGTGTGCACACTTCCCGAAAGGTGATGAGCCCTCTGGCATCAGGATCATTCAAATGAAAGCAGTGCCCTATCAGGCTGTTTGGGGACATCCGTTGGCTTTGTGATGGTAGGGGCTCAGGACCCAGGGGTCCCCTCAGGTGTTCAGCTGCCTCCTATGGAGGAGCCTCCTGAGGGTGGGGTTTGAGGCAGATCCTTTCCCGTCCCCCAACTGCAGGGCAGTGCTCCGGCTACTGTGAGAACTTCGGCACATGCCAGATGGCCGCTGATGGCTCCCGGCAGTGCCGCTGCACCGCCTACTTTGAGGGCCCTAGGTGTGAGGTAAACAAGTGCAGCCGCTGCCTCGAGGGAGCCTGCGTGGTCAACAAGCAGACTGGGGATGTCACCTGCAAGTGAGTGGGGTCTGCCCCACAGCTCTACCCCTGCCCCACCCCTTCCTCAGTGTCTCAGTCACCCCCCCAGCACCCCCCCCCGCTCCCACTAAGCCCACCCAGCCTGTCACTCCTTCCTACAGCTGCTCTGATGGCCGCGTGGCCCCCAGCTGTCTGACCTGCGTCGGCCACTGCAGCAACGGTGGTTCCTGCACCATGAACAGCAAAATGATGCCTGAGTGCCAGTGAGTGGAACCTGAGCCTTTCTGAGACCTCGATCATCCCCACCTCCTCCTCACAGCTGTGCAGGGACACTGGGACTCTGTGGCCCCTCCCAGTTCCCTGGCAGCCATGGCTGTGGAGGTCCCGCCTGCTCAGGTCTGTCCCTCCTGTCTACAGGTGCCCACCCCACATGGCAGGACCCCGGTGTGAGGAGCAGGTGGTCAGCCAACAGCAGCCTGGACGTAGGTGGTGGGGAATGGGAAGACAGAGCTTCAGGGCTCTGGAGCAGGAAGATTTTGGTCTCCCGTTTTCCCTGAACCTCTCTGACTCCGTTTCCCACCTCCTCCCTTCCAGATATGGCCTCTATCCTAATCCCTCTGCTGTTGCTGCTTCTGATCCTTCTGGTAGCTGGAGTGGTATTCTGGTATAAGCGGCGAGTCCGAGGGTGAGTTATGGAGAATTCTGGAAAATTCTATTAGTTTACCATCCTAACCTTGCCCTCCTAGAATTCCTGCACCCTAAAATCCTGCTTCCCCCAGGGCTAAGGGCTTCCAGCACCAGCGGATGACCAACGGGGCCATGAATGTGGAGATTGGGAACCCCACCTATAAGATGTATGAAGGCGGGGAGCCTGATGATGTAGGGGGCTTACTGGATGCTGACTTTGCACTGGACCCTGACAAGGTGGGCCTGGAGGACAGAGGAGGAGGCTGTGTGAGGGTGGGGTGATGAAGAGCACTGGGTTGGATGATGGAATGGAGGTGAGGGGCTGGGCATCCGGGCCACCGACCTCATCTCCTGAGCCCCACTTGAACTGTCACCTTGCAGCCCACCAACTTCACCAACCCTGTGTATGCCACGCTCTACATGGGCGGCCATGGCAGCCGCCACTCCCTGGCCAGCACGGACGAGAAGCGGGAACTCCTGGGCCGGGGCCCCGAGGACGAGATGGGAGACCCTTTGGCATAGGGCCCTGACCACTGGACTCACCCCAGAGAGCCTCCTGCCCCCTGCCAGAGAAGTCCTTTGATGAGCCCCCTCCTGCCCAGCCAGCCCCTTCCCGGCCCTGCCCGGGTGTATAAATGTAAAAATGAAGGAATTACTTTTTATATGTGAGTGAGCAAGTGAGCAAGCGAGCACAGTATTATCTCTTTCCGTTCTCCCCCTTCCTGCCTGCTCCTCAGCAACCCCCTCATGCTGCCTTCAGGGAGGGGGGCAGGGAGGCTCTGGGAGCTCCTGTGGCTCACAGGTACCTGCCTCCCACCTTCCACCAAAATGCACCCCCACTGGGAGAGCTGGTGGTGCTGCCTTCCCCCTCCCTGTATGAGACACTTTGTCAAGGCTCTCCCCTCTCTCCCCACCCCACTCTCATCCCTCCCAGCTCCCCAGGGCTTATTCTGGGGAGGGAAGAGTCCTTTGCTGCCCCTGTCTGAAAGACTTGGCTCTGGCTGAGGTGGCAAGGAAAGGATGGAATCTTTTAGTTCTTCCTGGGGGAGGCCATTCCATCCGCCAGCCCCCACTCTGGGGCACCTCTGAGATGGCCGTGCTCAATAACCCCCCCAGACAGGCCCTCCCCCTCTCCAGTGCCCCCACCATGGCTCCCAGGGCTGGAGACTTTCTTTGGTAACCGGTCCCCCGGCCTCCCCCACCCTCCCCCAGGGATGAGGAGAAGGTGGGGCACAACCAGAAAGGGCAAGTGGGCAGCCCCGCATTGGGGACATGAACGTTTTAATAATTTTTGCTGAATTCCTTTACAACTAAATAACACAGATATTGTTATAAATAAAATTGTAAAAAAAAGAAAAAATGCCACTTGTGTCTACCTGTGAGTGTGAGACTCTGGGAGCTGGGCTGTGCTTGCCTGCCTCAGCCGCCAGAGGGAGGCCTGCCCTGAGCCAAAGGTGGACCGGGGAATCTGGTCTTCAGTGCCCTTCTCCCTGCGCTCCCTTCCTCTCCATCTGGCTGCTGGGGTTGAGGGGGAGGGAAGGGGTGGCACTGGACTTGAAGAAGAAGACCAGCTTCTCCTGGCTGTGTGACCTTGAGCCAGTGACTTCACCTTTCTGGATCTTGTATCCTCTCTGGCTCCAGGACAGTAACTCCAAAATCTGTTTCTCTCCATTGTCACTTGTGGGACATCACCATCAGCCCTCCCCCAAAACCAATCTCCCACAGTGAGAAATCCCACCATAAGAACTGAACACACTGGGGTTGTGAAACGCTTTCTAATCAGTCCTTCAGGGTGTTCCCATACAGCTCTCTCCGCCCGAGTTTGTTCTTGAAGCGCTAACATCCTCATGGAGACTAATTAATCAGATGCCAAGAGTAGAACTCTAGATTCAGGAGAAGGAGGAAGGGGGGCACCCTAGACTGAAGGAGAGCTGGGAAGACCAGTTTGCCAGGCCCCACTGGCCACCAACAGATCCCAGCTCACCAATCATTTTAGCCATCCCAGGGGTTAAAGGTAAGGACTGCCACAATCAAAGGGGTCCCAGGTCTGCCTCGACCCTCAGAGGGTTCCCCAGAGAGGGGAACCTCTTGCAGAAAGTCACACAGCTTTACACTGTCCAAGACAGAGAGAGAGCACCGCTCTCCCCTTAAAAGCAAATGTGAGCTCAGGGAGGGCATCTGTAAACACCGGAAGAACCCTTACCCCTCTCTGGCCACTGTGATGCTTTCTGCCTCCCTCCCTGCCTCAAACTTCCTCAGCTATCCCTTTCTTGAGGAAGCTCTGAGTCTAGGCACCTCTAGAAACAAGAATCCTCCCCTTCCCTCTTAGCTCCAAGATCCCAACTCGGCCTCAGCCTCCAAGCCAGTTCTCGGATGGCGCTCTGTCTGCCCCCCCCCCGCCCCCGCCCGCCCCAGGGCAGAGCCATCCTGCTAGGAAAGAGGCATCCTCGACTGCCGCTTGGGAAGGTTTGTGGCCTCATCTGTCCACCAGGTGGCGCACGCACTCCTGCAGCGCCGCTCACCCTTAAGCCCAGCGCAGCCCCCTCCCCATGCTAATTATGCACCTGCAGGCGGACCCCAGCCTAGCCTCTCACTTCCTTCCCTCGGGCTATTCTGCCACACCCCCTCCACCCTCGCCAGCCAGCTACCTCCCTCCCCCCAGCGCCTGCCTGCTCCCCCCCACCACCAGCCCCACCCCCTCGCTCCCTCCCTCTGCCAGCCGTGCATCTGGCGCCCCCGGGGAGCCACTGATTCTCTGCCTGTCGCCTCAAGATCCCGGGCAGAGGGAGAGGGGCCCCCAGCTGCGGCTTGGAACACTCACCCCTCCTGTCAGCTTCCTCCCTCTGCCCATCAGGACCCGCCAGGAAAGGGTCTACCAGGAGGCAGTCCTCGAACTCCTGACCTGGCAAGGACAATGGGCCTGAGACAGAGATGGAGAAGAGACAGGGGCTGAGGCTGATACAGACAGAATGAGAGACGGAGATACAGATGGAGAGATGCAAGGGCAGAGGCAAAGACCCAGAAACAGGAATGGTGTGTGTGTGTAGCTGGAGACAGAAGGAGGTGACCTAAGACTAGCAGAAGGTGAAGAGATCACGTGGGTCAGGACTACAGAAGATCAAGATCCTAGTGATGGGCTGGGTGCCCTAGGCTGGGAGTATCCACTGGCCCCGTCCACTCTCTCGCAACAGCCCCTGGGCTTGGCACCTGGGCTTGGGATTCTGATTGGAGCTTGGGGCTTCAGGCCTGGCCATTCCTGCCCCTCCCGGCCTCTCTCCTCTCGGCCCCATCTGCACCCAGGCCCCCGCCTCCTGGCTTCTCTCTCTGGGTGTCTCTGTGTCTGCCTCATTTTCTCAGCATCGCTGATCCTTTCCCGCTGTCTGTCACATCTTTGTATCTGAGTCTCTCTTTGTATGTGGCCGGGGTTGCCTTTTGGACTGCCAGGGCCTGCGTATACTTGAGTGCGTGTCCGTCTCTGTCTGGGGGGGGGGGGGGTGGCCTCTCTGCCAAGGCGAGGAAGGGGTCCAAGTACCTGGCTGGGTGTGCTCGAGTGTGCGACTTTGCCGTGAGTGTGCATCTGTGTGTGTGTGTGTGTGTGCTCCTGTGTGTGTACATGAATTGAGTGTGTCCATCTGTGTGTGTCATTATGCCTCTCTAGGTGTGCACCTGCCTGTGTATTTGTGCTGGGCTCTGCATGACCATGTCTCACTCCGCCTGTGCGCTCACCTCTGTGGTGTGACCTGTCCCTGTGAATGCATCTGTGTGCATGCCTGGGGGGTGGGTGTTGGTGTCTCATGATATGCATCTGTCTCTCTGTCTCTTTACTTGTCCCCATCTCTCACTGTCTAGGTGTCGGTCATACCACAACCTCAGCCACAGCCTCAGTGCATAGCAACAGCTGACAGCTGAAGACTCCCCGGGCAGGGAAGAGAGCGAGACTAGGGGAGGAGGGAGCCAAGCTGGTGAAGAAACAGCCAAGAGGATAGGGACAGAGACAAGGCTGGGGCCGGGGACGGAGACAAGGGCAGAGATGGAAAAGGAAAGGGACAAGGACCGAGAGGAGCTGATGGTGAAAGATGGGACAGTGGAAGGGAAGGGATAGAGACTGCACCAGGAGGCTGGGCAGGCGGCGCTGAGGGGACTTCCTGCCCCACCCCACCCCTGCAGGGACTCTCTGGGACGCGTGGGGGTCAGCGGTGGGGGGCGAGGGGCAAAAGTGAACGGCCGGTCCAGCAGAGGGGTCCGGAGCCCTCGGAGGTGCCTTGGGGCCGGAGGTGGGGGCAGCGGGCGCCGTTTGTCAGCCCTATTGACAGACGTGATGGGGTTTCCGTCCGTGATCAATGATTCTCATCTCCGGGCCGAATGAGCCGCGGGGCGCCCATCCATCCCCGTCAGCGCCGCGCGGCCGCAGCCGCCCGAGGCCCAGCCCGCCCTCACCGAGGCCCCTGCCCTACTCCAACCCCGGACCCACCTTAGCCTGGAGCCTAGAAGGGGCCCGGAGCACCGAGGGACCCTGGTCTTGTGGGATCGCTGAGCCTCGCCGGGCTCCAGCTCCGCCGTGCACCCCTTCGAGGACACGGTCCCGGAGCCTCGGGCCCCACACCCTGCCCCATTCCTCATCTGTGCACAGACCTAGCCCCTCGGGTACACGACCCCTAGGCCCCGCAGCCCTCTGTGCTTCGCACCTGGGCCGGGGGCGTGTCCGGGGCGTGTCGGGGTGAAAGTCACCTTCGGTGCCCCCAGCTGGGCGGGAGGGGGCGCGCGGGGCGCGGCGGAGATTGGAGCGACGCGGAGCCCCGCCCCCCCCCGCCCGCCCGCCCGAGTCCGACCCAACTTTCTCCCCCGCCCGCGCCCCGCCCCCAACGCCTAGATCGGTTCCTCTCGCTCAGTCCGCGCGGGCCGCGCCGCCTGCTCCAGCCGCTCCGGCAGCCACCCCACGGCGCGCCAGCCCAGGGTCCCTCGCCCCCAGGCCCCGCTCCGGCCTGCCCGGGACGTGTCCCGCTCGCCCCGCTCAGCGGCCCGGGAAGATGCGGCTGCTCCCAGAATGGCTTCTCTTGCTCTTTGGTCCGTGGCTCCTGAGGAAGGTAAGGGCAAGCCCGGCTGGAGCCGGAGCGCGGGGGTCCCGGACGCAAAGGTCCCAGAGTGCTAGGGGCTCTGTGCGCCCGCCCCGCCCCTAGCGCGGAGCGTCCCAACTTTGCGCGGCGCGGGGGACGTGGACAGACAGACTCCCCGACCCAGGACCGGCGCTCTCCCGGCCCAAGTTGGCTGAGGCTTGGGGGTGGGTGCCTGGGTGGAGGCCCGACTGGGATCTGGCTCCCTGCTTGGCGGGGGAGGGGACGAAGCCCGACCTGCGAGTGCGCCAGACTGAGCGGGAGTGCGAGACAGACAGACAAGCCAGCAGGGTGTCAGCCTTGCCGTCTTTCCGCTCCAGCGTCGCTCGCCTTCCTCGCTGTCTGTCCTTCCACCCCTCCACCCCACCTTCCCATCTCTCTTCTCTGCACTTGTCACAATGCCAGGTGAGCATACACGACCCGACACACGCGCGCACACAGATTCGGCCGAACTTGGCTACAATCTCCCATCACATTTCCCGCGGAGACACCTTCTCCCCTGCACAAACCTCACAGACACACCCCTCTCTCGCGCTCAGCTGATGAGGGTGGGGGCTGTCTGGAAGGGGAGTCTCTCTTCCTGTGCTCTTCTTGCTCCCACATCCCAAGGCTGCCTCTTTCCCTGGGGCGAGGACCGAGGCTGAGGAGGCCCAGATTTGATCTGCCTCCCTCCCAACTTGGAGGCTTCAACTCCCGAACGGTGTGCTCATATGTGCTGATGTGGAGTGCGGGGGTCAGCGTGTGCACCTGTGTGCGTGCATGTGTCTGGGGCACCCAGGCTTGGGTGTCGAGTGCTGAGGTCCAGAGTGTGTGTGTAAGCTACTGTGGCGTGTGGTATTGGCTTTGAAGGGGTGAGTACAAGAGCCTGCTTCACAGTGCCCTGCTCTGTGCCTCACAGTGGGGGCGTAGGCCTTGGACCCCTACTCCTTTCATTGCCTCCTTGCTTGTGACTTTTCTGTTTCCTGCACCCTAACTGTGCCTTACCTAGCTTGGGGGTTGGCAAGTAGCTTCCTAAACCCCTACTCCTTGCACCCCAGGCCCTAGCCTGTAGCCCCTGTGGAATCTGGAAAGGGTTTAGTCCCCCTGCCTTTCCCCTGCCAACACTTGGGCCCCACCTGCTCAGCTAAATCAAACTCAGCAACTCCAGCAGGGTAGGCACTGTCCTAGAGGAGCTGATGATTGAGCTTCCTGATTCTCCCAAACACGCCTGGTGACCTTGAGGGGCTGGAATATGGGAAGAGGGGCCCCCTCCACAAAGACTGCTTCCCCTGGCAGGAACTCCCTTTGCACTGGCTGCCCAGCTCTGCCCTTAGACTACTACAGGAGGGGACCTGGGCCCCACAAGCCAGCTGTGTATGTGGGGGGGGGGGGGGGGGGGGGGCTGGGGCCTGAGGGGAAAGGAGGTAAGGATCCTAGTCCCCTGCTCCTCTTTTGTACTTCCTCCCCATTCTCCTCTCCATTCTCCCCATCAAATAAACTCCCCTGTGGACAGATCTGGTTTAATTTCCTTTGCCCCCTAAAGGGGAATGAAACATCTGGTAGAGACTTGAAGGAGAGTAAGCTTGAGGATGTGAATGATGGGGATCTAGCTCAGAGCTGCAGCTGTGGGCCTCTGTGTTGGAGGCAGTGGGGGCGAGTGTATCTGCCATTTAGTCCAGTTTGTGTGCATGTGAGAATCGGTGTTTACACACATGGAAGGACTGTGGGTGTGTGTGTATGTGTAATTGCATGGCAGAGTGTGTGTAGAGAAGTGTTTGTGTGTCCAGGTACCTATCTGTGTGTGCTTGCGTGCACTTGTGGGTACATTGTGGGCACAGGTGCATAGCCCAAGGTGGGTCTCCAAGTGCATCTGTGTGCTGAGGTGCATATGTTGCCTGGAGGTAAGTCTCCGGGCTTTGTGAATGTCTGTGTGCTTGTGGTTTTGAGTGCCTTTGAGTGTGGGTGTGGGATTGTGAGCCTCAGGATGTGTTCATGTATCTGAGTGTGGCTTGTGTGTGTGTGTGTGTGTATGAGCGCGCGCGCGCACAC
The DNA here is from genome assembly GCA_003697995.1 of Taxidea taxus jeffersonii. Classification (NCBI taxonomy): domain Eukaryota; kingdom Metazoa; phylum Chordata; class Mammalia; order Carnivora; family Mustelidae; genus Taxidea; species Taxidea taxus. The sequence goes on from RCUC01134300.1 coordinate 62,034, forward strand.
GCGTGCGCTCAGAGCTGTCTCAGTGCAGGGGCTGGGAGTATATTGACACGGTAAAGAGCTGGTGGGGGACAGATGACAAGGTAGCTCTTTGGAAAACCCTAATTGTCCAACACTAACCCTGCCTACCCCCCTCACCCCCTGCCCTGCCACCGGCCTCCCCCTCCTGGGCCTGGGACTCTGACCCCGGGCTTCTGCTTCCCTGGGACTGAGGCCTCTTGGCCAGACCTTCTTCAGGATCTTTCTGATAAGGTCTCTGGCTCCTCTCCCCATCTATCTCTTGTCTTCCCACCCCTTGCCAAAGCAACTGCCTACTGGGAGAAGCAGCAGGCGATCAATAGTCACTAATCACTAATCACTAATTACAAATTAGCTGGGGGAGGGCAGGGGCGGGGCCCTGTGGGACCTTCCTGTTCTATTCTGCCTCAGGGAAGGATTAGGCCCGAGCGAGCCTCTCTCAGAGCTGGTGGGCCCCAGACCTGCTTCTAGCCACCCCCTCCTGCCTCATACCCCTCTCCAGCCCCCCACTAATCTCTGCCTGGGCCACTTAGGCACGCGCAGCCTGGGCGAGGGACCAGAGCCTCTTCGGGGATTTGGGGGTAATCAGGGGCCGCAGCTGGGCCAGGGGCACAGGAGAAGGGGGGCGCTGTGACAGCTCCCTTGGGCCAGAGCCTGCACATATGAGAGAGGTACCCATTGGAAAGGAGAATTATTAGGGTCATGGGGTTGAGGGTGCAGGAGGAACTGGAGATCCGGGACTGGTGGTTGGGGAAGAGGTGAAGTAATTGGGAGACAGAAACAAGGTAATGAGGGGTCATTGGGGTCAGAGGCGAGGTCACTGGGAAGGGGAGACCTAAACGTTAATAGAGACCAGGTAAGTGGAGGGGACATCCCACGGCCCAAGAGATGAAATCATTGTCAAGGAGATGGGGAACTTTGAACTGAGCCCTGCAACTCCACATGGGTGGGGTCCCGGAAGGGGCCAGGGTAACAGAGAGAGGGCAGGGTGGTGGGGTAGGGGTCCCAGGGCTCAAGCACGGCTGGGCGCAGCGGGGAGTAGCGGCGTGTGGGGTCGAAGCGAGCTGAGGGGTAGGAATGGGGAGCAGGGAGCGCTGCCTTGAGCGCTAGAAATTGGCGAGTCTCCCCCTCTCCCTCTCCTGCCCCTCCTCCACCTCCACCCCGCCCACTCCCCCTCCGGCTCCGGCTTCGGGAAATTACATCCCCGCTCCGCGTCTCTCCCCCCCCACCACCACCGCGCCCCGGAGCCCGCGCCTTTATAGGCACATTTATTGCAATAATAAAGTGAGGCGCGGGGCGGGGGGCGGGGGGCGGCCGTTCCCGGGGGGACCGCGCCGGCTCTAGGAAGCAGGGAAATAAAATAAAATAAAATAAAATCAAAATTCAGATAACGGTGAGCCTTGCGCTGCAGGCCTGGAGCAGGCGGGCAGGCGGGGCTGAGGGGGAGGGGTGCCCGGCCCAAGGGCAGAGCCCGCCCCACCAGCGGTCCCCGCCCCCTCACGCTATGGTGGGGTCTGGAAGGAGCTATCATCGCTTCCACCTGCCTGACCCCCTCCCATAGCCTAATCCTGCCCGTCTTCTGCTTTTTCCTCTGACTTGTCCCCCATACCTGTCCTCAGCTCTGTCTCCGTCCCTGTCTCCCATCTCCTTCCTTGTTCCCCATTGCCCATTCCAGTCCCCGTTCACATTTGCCATCCCCATCTCCTGGGCCTTTGCATCCTTCAGCACCTCTGTTCCTGCCCAGTAACCATTCCCCACCCCCCATTTCTGTTCCTGCCCCCATCTGCTCCTCATCCCCATCTTCCAGTTCCTATCCCACTCTCAGTCCTGCTTGCCATCCCCAGTGCCCATTCCTCAACCACCATCCCTCTTCTCGTTCATCCCCATTTTGGTTCCCATTCCATTCTTTACCCGCCTTCATCCCTGTCTCTGCCCAGTGGCTGTCCACCATGTATGATCTCCTCTCCATCCCTGTTTCCATGCCTATCCTTGTTCCATCCTTATCTCTGCACCATATACCTGTGCCTGCCAAGTCCCAGACCCCAGTCCCCCCATCCCAGCCCTCACCCCAGCCTGTCCTATCCACCCGCCTCTGTCCTTACCCCCTTCTCTGTCCAAGGTTCCCAACCGGACCCTGTCTCTTCCACCCCGCCCTGTCTGCAGTGGCCCCCACCCCCACCCCTTGCTAGGTACAAGGGCTTAATACTCAATTCGCTGCCCTTCCCCAACCCAGGCCTGGAGGAGCACTGTTCCTTCTCCAACCACAGGGTGCCGTTCCCTTCCCGGGTTGGGTCCGGAATCCTGAGCAGCCCTGCCTGACCCATGCCGGTGGAAAGAAGCCAGAGACTGGTCTGGAGGCCTGGGGGAGGTGCGCCCTGCAATGCGGCTGAGGGGCTGACAGCCTGAACCTCCCTCCTGCCCCCCCCCGCAGTCCCATCCCCAAAGAGCCCCCACACATACACACACACAGTGGAATTTGTTCAGCAGCAAGAGGCAGCCTCAACTCCCCTCCATTGCGTGGGCTCACTGCCTTAGGGCCAAAGCGCTCCTGCCTGGACTCCCTCCCCGCATGGGCCTGGAGGCACCCGGTGAGGCGCAGCCCCCACCCCACCCACACCCCCAGCCCGCCTGCCACCAAGCACCTCCGCCCCCTGCGCCAACAGCCAGACTAGCCTCTCCCCTCGGCAAATGTCACTGCGCCCAATTAGCTTAATTAAACCAGCTCTGGAGTGAGGGGGACCCCTCCTCGGACAACGCCCTGCTCCCACTCTCAGTCAGGGAGGGGGAGGGACAGCACCATGGATCTGGGGAAAGAAGGGCTCCTTTATCACCTTACTTTCCTTCACTCCCACCGCACCCACAGATAGAGAGAGCCTGAAGGATAGAGGGAAAGAACCAAGAGAGACAGACAGAAACAGGGAGCAAAACAGAATCACGGAAGGAGAAAATTTGAGACAAGAGTGAGGGACTCAGAGAAGAGTCTCCGAGAGAGATGGAAAAACAGTGAAAGAGGGAGAGAGAGAGAGAGAGAGAGCGAGAGAGAGCGTGCAAGCGAGGAAGCCAGAGGGAGGATTTTATTTTATTTTATTCCATGTTCCCATTTCTCGGCTCGTTTCCCCACAGACTCTCACCCTCTCCCTGTCCGAGCTCCCCCCAAGGTCGCTTTGGCCGCCCCCCCAACTCTTCCCTTTTATCTTGGCGGTCTCCTGCAGCGGGTGGGGGTGTGGGTGCCCAAAGCCCAGGGATTTGCCAGGATCAGAGAAGCGCAGACAGCAATTTGTCTGGGATCACCGGGCCGTGGGGGAGGGGGGAAACCCCCAGCTCCCCTCACCACCCAGCCAAACCTCCTTTCCTCTCCCAGCCCCTGCCTGTGAGGGGTCGCAGGTCTGAAGCGGCCTCTGACAAGTCCTGGGCTGGGTGCAGGACTATGAGTTCTGCAGGGGTGCACTGGGAGGGGGTGTTTCAGAGATATTCAGGGTCATAAGAGCAGGTGACTGTGAAGACTGATGGATGCCCCTGGAAAGGCAGTGTTGGGCCTAGAGGGGTGAGGAGATTAGGAGTCAGAGTTCAGATGATTCCCCCCTTCCTTGACCTTCCCTGGAAGCTTTACGCACTCCCTTCCTCCAGCGACCGACCTGAGGCTCAGGCCCTGCCCTCTCCAAGCCCACCTCCTTGAAGTCTGCCTTGCCCCCTCAACAGTGTGGCCTGGGACCCTTCCCACCGTCCCTTTCCGGCCCACCCTCCCGGTGTTAGCTGCCAGCTCAAGCTTGTCTGTCTGAGTCAATCACTCTTGCCGCCCCCGCCCCCCTCACCTGAACTGGGAGGAGGGATGGACGGGAGGAGGAATGAGGGGGGCGATAAATATGTATGACGAGCGGGTGGCGGCGGCATTAATAACCCGGGATCGCAGTGCTGCAGGGATGGGGACCAGGCAGTGGAGATTCTAGCCCAGCAGCTTGACTCTGGCATTCCTGTCCCTTGTGGACGCATGCTGTGTACACAGGGTGTGTGCAAACACAGGGGGCACCCATGCTGCCAGGCCTCTTTACCTACCCAAAGCTCAGCCTGCAGGCTAGTGCGGAACCGCCAGGGACCATTCATATACAACTCACACAGATGCACCCCCCGGGGGAACGCACCGCACTTGTTCTATTATTGTGGACAAACTGACACACACCCTTGAGAAAGAGCTTGACTCATGGACAGAGGGTGATAGGAGCTCACACAGAAGAAGTAACACCTCTGCATACAGCTAACCCAGGCACACAACCACACCAGTCACACAGAGAGAACCAGCACAAACTGATAGACAGCCTCATTCAGATCAACACACAGACACACACAGCCGACCCGGGCACATACACAATCCAGGCATATATATATAGCTGCACAGACAGACACAATAACCAGCCAGTACCACAAGCAGACACACACACACACACACACACACACACAGGCCCCTCAGACTAATACAGGCCGACACACACACACAACCACAGGTTGAGCGTGCACGCATACACATGCTCTCCCACATACCATCACTCCAGGTACACAGACACACACAACCAACCTAGGGCTGCCAGACACACCACCCACCACTCCAGGCTGATGCCCTCGCTACTCCCTCCCAACAATCTGAACTTCCCCAGCAAGAGCCACACAAACCGGCCACAGCTAACAGTCTGACTGACACACTCTGACACTCCCAGCTCCTCTCCCTCCCGCTGCCCTCGCTGGAGCGGAGGCTCCATATTTCTTCCTCCTCCGGCTCTCACACGTCTCCTTCTCTCCCGGCCAGCCCCCACCCCACCCCACCCGCCCTGGATAATTGATGGCCGGGGCCTGGCCCCGACGCTCCCGCCTCTCGATCCATCTTGTACTCGCGCCCGTGCTGTCTCCCAGATCTGCGGCCACCTGAGACAGGCAGAGAGGGGTGAGAGCGGGCAGGGGCAGTACTCCGGCCCCCTCCAAGCCCAGGGAAGGGCCACTACGTGTCCTCCCCCACAGTAAGAGTGTCCGAGGCGGAGAAGGGGGCCGGTGTAGCCCTCCAGCCTCAACCCACAGCGGTGAGACCCTCCAGGGCTCTTGCTCTGCCTGGTTCCCGGACCCCTTCCTACAAGGGAGTAGAGGCTGAGGTCTGGGCAGAGACTAAAGCCTTGGCACAAGTCAAGTTGGGAGGTCTTCACTTCTTTCTTGATGCTGGATGTTGACAGCCCCCACGACCTGGCCTTCCTGAGTCCAGCTCCTCCCTGGTCCACCATTACTTGGAACCAAGCAGGTTCCAGGCCAGGGGAGACCCAGCCCTCCTTCACAGCTCCATTCCTTAATCCAGCACCGCGGCTTTGGCTTTTTTGCTTTCCTTAGCTTGCATTGGAGTTCTCTGGAACACAAGGATTCTCAGTGTCATTTCACAGATGTAGGAACTGAGGATGGGTCAGTGACTTGGCCAAGAGCACAGACCTTGAAAGGGCTTCAGGCCTACACCAGTACAAGGCCCGGAACCACTGACTGTGGACCGCCCAGTTCCCTTTGGGTTCGCAGCGGCTGGGAAAAGGGGCTGGCTGGGTAGGGGTTGGTAGGGCCCTGGGATGGCCAAGGATAACCCCAGCGTCTCTCTTTTCTGCTCTCCCTTCGTCCACAGGTCGTCGGTGCCCAGATACCAGAGTCCGGGAGGCCTCAGTACCTGGAGCTGCGCCCCGCCGCGGCCAGAGGGGGCGCCCCTGGCCAGCAGCTCCGGGTGCCCAGGTCTTCCCACGGCCTGGGCACCGCCCGCGCTTGGAGCTGGGCCTGGCCGGCTAATCACACCGGGGCACTGGCCCGGGCGGGGGCGCTGCCCGCGCAGCGCACCAAGAGGAAGCCGTCTATCAAAGCGGCCCGCGCCAAAAAGATCTTTGGCTGGGGGGACTTCTACTTCCGGGTACACACCCTCAAGTTCTCGCTGCTGGTGACCGGCAAGATCGTGGACCACGTGAACGGCACCTTCAGCGTGTACTTCCGCCACAACTCGTCTAGCCTGGGCAACCTCAGCGTCAGTATCGTGCCGCCCTCCAAGCGGGTCGAGTTCGGGGGCGTCTGGCTGCCGGGGCCAGCCCCCCACCCGCTGCAGTCTACGCTGGCCCTGGAAGGGGTTCTCCCTGGGCTGGGGCCGCCGCTGGGGATAGCGGCCGCGGGACCGGGGCTAGGGGGTACCCTTGGGGGCGCGCTGGCAGGCCCATTCGGGGGCGCGCTGGGAGTGCCCGGGGCCAAAGAGTCTCGCGCTTTCAACTGCCACGTGGAGTATGAGAAGACAAACCGCGCGCGCAAGCACCGCCCGTGCCTGTACGACCCATCGCAGGTGTGCTTCACTGAGCACACGCAGAGCCAGGCCGCCTGGCTCTGCGCCAAACCCTTCAAAGTCATCTGCATCTTCGTCTCCTTCCTCAGCTTTGACTACAAACTGGTGCAGAAGGTGTGCCCAGACTATAACTTCCAGAGTGAGCACCCTTACTTTGGGTAGCGCGCCTCGCCCTCTCCCGGGCCCTAAGCTTCCCGCCAAACCCTGGCCTCCCTAAGTGGGACCCCTCCCTGTGCCCCGCAGCTCCTGTGGCCGCGTCCACCCCTTCCATTCTGAGGGCGAAAGGAACAGCCCTCCCGGGGGCAGTCAGCCACCCGCCGGCGAAGAGCCACCCTTTCCTTATGGGGAATGCCCACGAGGCTGGTGTGGGGGGGTGGGGGGAGGGGTAGCCCCCTCCGCCGCCGCCGCCCAAAGTGGAGAGGCAGGAGCGCAGGTCTAGAATAGACGGGGCTTGGAGGCGGTCCCAGCGTCCCTCAAGTCTGCAGTGGGTCCCCCCTCATGCCCCTCAGCGCTGGGTTGGACACTCCCTTTGTCCTCATCTTTAATGACGCCTGGCCTGGCACCCTTGTCGCACCCTTTCTTACCCCCAGGCGCTACGCTGTTCCACCCGGTCCCCATGTGAAGACTGTGAGGCCTATAAATTGCGGCCTATCCCCAACCCCTTCTGCCTGCCGGTATGCCTGTCCACCTTTCCCCCAAAACTCCAGTTAGGGTAGCGGAAGCAGAACTCCTGGGCCGAGGCCATCGACTGGGCGCCTGCCCTCTGCCCGCCTCCCTTCCTTCCCTGCAGTCCTACTCCACCTGTCCCTTTCCGGCTGCTTCCTCTTGGTGATATTTTTTCTACGCCAAAACAGACGGGAAAGGGAACAAAATAAAGTGAAATCCAATACGTGTCTGTGTGAGAGACCGTTGTAGGGAAGGGGGGGTGTGGGTTTACCGGGGGCAGCGTCCTGGCTAGGGCCTCCTCCCTCGGCGGCTGGGGAAACTGAGGCAAATATTGACAGAGCTAGCTCCTTGGAGGTCATCCAAGGCCAGATCTGGGAGAGACGAGGTCGACCCTTGCGATGGGAGCTCTGACTGAGGTGCGGATTTTCTCCCCCGAGATGGGCACAGGGAAGCCGCAGCAGACCTGAAAGGGGACTACCGGCGGACTGTTGGAGATGACTTGGGGGAGGAGGTATAACGCCTTGAAATGGGATGGAGTTGCGGGGACAGCGTAGGCAGAGCGCTGACAACCTGCTAAGCTCCGAGGGGCTGGAGGGAGGTGGCAGGTGGGGGGGAGGGGGAACGGTGTTTGCGGCATCTGGAGTCATCGATCTTCCTTTTCCTTCCTAATTTTGTGGGCGCTGAGTTTGCAGACGGCTGAGACAGGGAGGGAGGCCGGAGACAAGGTGGGTGGGGGAAGGGACGAGCGCGAGTTTGGAGAGCCCTGCCGAGTCGCCGCCGCTCGCCGCCTGCAAACAAGGCCCCCTTCAGCCAGCTGCCCACCCTCCCCACCCCCGCCTCCAGCTCCCTCCTGCCGCAGCCGCTGCTAATTTTATCCGCCCCCAACTCTGGCCCGGGCGTTAATTGGCTGTGGCTTCATTAGCAGTTCTCAAGCTCAGCCGCCCTCCTCCCCTAGGGACCCCTGACTGGGGCGAGGGATGGGGTAGGGACAAGCTGAGACACAGAACACACCTCAATACTCCGACACTTGGTCTTCTGCCTTCCTTCTCTTGGAGTCCTGGGCCAAGATATGGCTCAGACAGTGCAGTACTCTCCAGGGAATTGCCCACTGGTTCCAGCAGGAAACTGAGTCAGAGATGAGTCTGACCTAGACCTGCCTGGGAGTGAGAAGTCGCTGAGGGGAAAATAAATCATGGATGGGTGGGTGGGTGGATAGGTGAATAACAGACTCAAGCTGAAAGGAAGAGGGAGGTGGGAGGTGGTTCTAGGTCAGAGACTGGAGGAAGGAGAACCCTAACCAAGGGCCTATTGCTGGAAAGACCTGAAAACACCTGAGGTTCGAGTGGAAGGGAAGGAGGTTAGAGCAAAGTGGGGACTTCTGAGGCCTGGTAGGAGAGCCAAGTGGGAATGTTCAGAATAAGCAAGTTAGCCCATCTGGGTCTCGGTTTCCTCACTTGTAAGGCAATAATAAAATAGCATGTCCTGGAGATTAAATGAGACTTGCACGTCAACATGTTCTGTGACGTACTGTCCTTCTCCTCTTCCTCTGACTCACAAACTGCTTCCTCTGCAGCCATCCTCTTCTCCTCCTTCCCGCCCTCCCCCTGGGACCTCTGGACCTCTGGGAGCTGAATTGCCCCTGCCCATCACTGCACTTGTTGCATTTTGTTACCTGTTCACCTCTTGATGTCCCAGCAGTCAGTGATCTCTTCTTGTATCTCCAAGGCTAGGCCACGTCTGGCACAGAGTAGGAGCGCAGCATGTTTGTTGAATGAGTGAATGAATGAATGTGTCATTTTGTTAAGTAAGACGATGGTTCTCAAAATCACTGCTTATTAGAATCACTGAGGAGAGATTTCACTGTCACCATGAGTGGGCAAATGTCTGTTTGTTAGGATCCATTGAATTAGAACCGAGGAAGAGAAGCCTCCCACTCATATATTTATATTACATTTCCCATCCAATTCTGATCCCGAGTTTTGGGGACCTACTTCTAGAGGGCTCAGTGAGTCCCTCTCCCAAAGGAGGGCAACAGATAGCAAGATTCAACAAGTGCAACAACAGGAGAGGACACCTCACTCAGCTACAAGGTGTCGCAGGAGAAGGAAATAATCATGGAGTAGCCAGAGGATGAGGGGATGGTGATCCATCCCAGAGCTCTGGGGAGCATGTTTACATACAGAACCCCACTCAATCCTCACTACATGTTGTTTTTGAATTACAAGTGAGGAAACTGAGGGCCAGAGAGGCTAATTTGCTAGTTTGTCCCAGAGGTGGAACTTGAACTCAGGTCTCACCCTTCCAAGCCAGGGAGCTTTCCAGTGCACGGCAGCTCTCTAGCTCGAAGAGGAATCTTTATATTTTCAAAGAGCCTAATAATGCTAGGTATTCAGGAGGCACCCAATAAATGGCTGCTGTTTGGACAACGGGGTGGGGAAATACCCCCACTAAAGCTTGAGGACAATGAGGAGGTGGTGCAGCACTGGATTCCTTTTCTTTCAGGCAAGAGCTTCTGACTATGGGCTACAGATGGGGAACTGAAGAGGAAGACGGAGGCAAAAAAAACTACAATTCCCAACAGACCATAAAGGGGCGGGCTCACGCATGCGTAGGCCCTTCCCCTTAATCCGGTGGTTTCTCGGGCCGGCAGTTCTCGCGCACGCGCACTCGGATCAGTCTTCTTCCTACCCTTTGCTTTTCCCCGCCAGAGTTGGTGGCTGGATCTTCTGCGACCTCGGGTTGCGATGCTGCCCTTCTCTTTGCTCTGGGCGACTCGGGTAAGAACGGGGCTTCGGATACTAGGTGACCAATAGAAAGCCAGCTCCCCTCCTACCCCAGTTCCCGTTCACAAACTCTGGGGTTCTCCTGGATTTTCCACGCACGTGGTTTTAGTCCTCGGGGAACGGACTTGCAACTAAGGAATACTTGAGAACTCCTCCGACCCCAGTGCCCGCAGAGCTTCGGGGGCCCCTCGCTATTCCGGCAACCAGACGCCCCAGGGCCTGCGATCACCCATTTCACGTGGCATTAGGGGAGAAAACCGCACCAGATGCCCCGTGGACCCTGGTGAACGAGCGGATTCCTGGACTGGACCGGCGAGCCGAGTCTTTTCCTGCCAGCTTCCAGCCGTGCAGATGATGCAACCCGGCCCCACTATTAACATCAGGAGTCCCTTGACTCTGTGGGCTGGAAGGACATGGAAGAATGGGGGGCACAGAGGGCAGGATGTGGGTTTTGGCTTTCCTGCCAGTAGGCTCCCCGCCCCCGCCCCCCGCCATCCACCTTTCCCCAGAGACTGCTAAAGGTCTCTGCCACCTCTATTGCTCTGGAAACTACCTCTGCAGCCTATTGCCTAAATCCTTGCCAGCTCAGCCTCCAATACCCTGACTGCCATGGAGGTCCTGCAGGAAGACCTTTTTGTTCCTGTGGGTTGGGGAAGTTCTGGAACCTCAGCGGACTGCCCCTGAGTTCCAGAGGCATAGGCTTCTGGGGGACAAACTTTGCCCTCTGGCTTCATAGAGTGGTTCATGGGTCAAGCTGGAGGGAAATTCTGAGGTGAAGTAAATGGACCAAATCAGAACCACCCCCTGGTGGACATTGAACTCAACCTTGGCTCTGGAACTGGCATTTGAAGGTGGAGGTGGGGCTGGCAAGAATTGGAAAAGGCTGCTGGACCACTGGCTGCTAGGTTTCGAGCCAGAGAGCCTGATAAGCATGGCTGAGGGTTGCTGGGAGACTATTTGGATGATTGTGGATTTTTTTACTCTGGTTTTTCCTCTCCTAGCCTCTGCAGAGATGTGGTCAGCTGGTCAGGATGGCCATCCGGTGCCAGCACAGTGAGGTGGCCCAGACCCATACTGGAGAAGCAGCCAGGGGCTGGACAGGCCAGGAGAGTCTGTCAGACAGTGACCCTGAGATGTGGAAGCTGCTGCAGAGGGAGAAGGACAGGCAGTGTCGTGGCCTGGAGCTCATTGCCTCAGAGGTGGGGCTTGGGGAGAGGGACCAAGGCATGGGCCACAGTGGGCGCAGGAAGTAACAGGTCATTCTACTGCTCTTTCTCCAAATTTCCCTTTCAGACCCAAGGCCTTCCTGCTGGGCCTTATCTCCTTCTCTTCTTACTGTCCTCTGAAGAAAAAGCAGGGCCAGTCTGGATTAGGGGTTGGGCACATTAGCTTTCAGAGCTGTCCAGGGCCCCTGCAATCTAGTGTGGTCCCTTCCCCTTCTCAAGAGGGAAGAGGAACCTGGAAGCACAGGTTCGAGTGGACAGGTGGCCTTGCTGAGGACATCCGTCCCGGCAGCTGGGTTTCTCAGGATGCTTTCTTCAGGCCTGACAAGGAACGCTGAATGAAAAAACAGAGCTTTCTGTAGAACCCAGCTCCCTCCCTGCCTCCTGGGGCTCTGGCAGGAAAGGGCTACGGGGGGGGGGGGGGGGGGGGGGGGGGGGGGGGGGGGCCAGGGGAAGGGGCTCAGTACCTTCTGACATTAACTCCCCCAATCCCCCCCACCCCAGAACTTCTGCAGCCGAGCTGCGCTGGAGGCCTTGGGGTCCTGTCTCAGCAACAAGTACTCGGAGGGTTATCCTGGCAAGAGGTGAGGGCTAGCGCCAGAGGGCTGAAGGCAGCCTCAGGGATGGTGCTCCCCGTGGGGGACACCTGCCTGTACCCTCCCAGCGTGTGTAGAGGAATGGCCTTCCTAGCCTGTTGCCGCTGGTTGCGGGGGATACCAGGACCCTTTCTATGTGCCCTGATACACCCCATCTCGTGGCAGATACTATGGAGGAGCAGAGGTAGTGGATGAAATCGAGCTGCTGTGTCAGCGCCGAGCCTTGGAGGCCTTTGACCTGGATCCTGCGCAGTGGGGAGTCAATGTCCAGCCATACTCGGGCTCTCCGGCTAATCTGGCCGCCTACACAGCCCTTCTGCAGCCTCATGACCGAATCATGGGACTAGACTTGCCCGATGGGGGCCAGTGAGTACGGATGGGATGGGTGTTGGCTCTGGTGGGCATAGGTAAAGAGTTACTGAACATCTTCCCCGTGTCCTGCCATGCAAGTCAGTGGATGAGGATGAGAAGACCGCAGTCACCAGTGCTCAGCACAGAATGGACCGAGCAGGGAGGGTCGTCCCTGCTAGGAGCAGCATTCCAGGGACAGGGTCCTCTGGAGCTAGGCAGGAACGGTGTGGTGAAGTCTGGGAGTTACTTGTCTCTCAAGCTCTCTGATCTCTCTCATCCAGTCTCACTCATGGCTACATGTCTGATGTCAAGCGGGTCTCAGCCACGTCCATCTTCTTTGAGTCCATGCCCTATAAGCTAAATGTGAGTGCTGGGCCCTGGTGGCCCTCTCCTGGGGATGGGGAGGGGTGGGAGTCCTGGGCAGCCTCCAGGGTCAAGGAGAAGAGTGAGCTACCCTGCTTCCTTCTCAGGGCTTCAGCTTTTCGTTTGTCCATGCAGCCTAAAACTGGCCTCATCGACTACGACCAGCTGGCACTGACGGCCCGACTTTTCCGTCCACGGCTCATCATAGCTGGTACCAGCGCGTACGCACGCCTCATCGACTATGCCCGCATGAGAGAGGTTGGTGGAGGGCTGGCACGCTGGCCACATCCCAGGGAGGCAGTGGGGAGCTTCTGGAAGGGGGGCCGCCTGGGGGAGGCCTGTGTGGGCCCTCCCCAGGGTGAGGCCTGTCTCTGTACCTGCCCAGGTGTGTGATGAGGTCAAGGCGCACCTACTGGCAGACATGGCCCACATCAGTGGCCTGGTGGCAGCCAAGGTGATCCCCTCACCTTTTGAGCATGCGGATGTTGTCACCACCACCACTCACAAGACCCTTCGAGGTGCCAGGTCAGGCTCCCCTGAGGTCAGGCCTCATCCTTCCCTGCCTTCATGCCCTGTTCCCGGGGCATGGCTGGGCTGAGAGGTGCATTTCCATCTGAAGCCCGGAAGACTCCTCAGTGTGTGATGACTCTCCTTGTCTTTCCCATAGTGTTGGTTCCCTGCTGAGGGATTTGGGGGTGGGCCCGAAGGGCTGTTCTCCTTGACCACTGGAGTCCTGCACACCAGTTCAGCTGAGGTAGACTCCGAGAGCACAGGGGACCCAGGCCAGCCAGCTTCCTCTACCCCTTGTCCTTTCTTCTCAGCTTCAATTCTGATCACCCACTTTCCACATAGGTCAGGACTCATCTTCTACCGGAAGGGGACGCGGGCTGTGGATCCCAAGACTGGCCGGGAGATCCCTTACACGTTTGAGGACCGAATCAACTTTGCTGTGTTCCCATCCCTACAGGGAGGGCCCCACAACCATGCCATTGCTGCAGTGGCTGTGGCCCTAAAGCAGGTTGGGGAGCTGACTCTTGGGGGGAGGGCATTGGGCCTGGGGCCTTAGACCCTGCTCTGTGCTGAGTGAATCGGAGCTGAGAGCAGGGAAGTGCCCAGGTGGGGTCAAGAATAGAGTCGCAACTGGGCTGGAGAGGGCAAGGCAGAGGGGTGGCGCTTGGGGTTCCAGGTGCTCCTATCTCACCTGCAGGCCTGCACCCCCATGTTCCGGGAGTATGCCCTGCAGGTCCTGAAGAATGCTCGGGCTATGGCTGATGCCCTGCTAGAGCGAGGCTACTCGCTCGTGTCTGGTGAGCCAGCGGGTGGGTGAGAGCCTCTGCAGCCTTAGACAGAGGCCTAGAACTCACTCCTCCCTGCCGACCGTCCCTCCCCTCAGGTGGCACTGACAACCACCTGGTGCTCGTGGATTTGCGGCCCAAGGGCCTGGATGGAGCGCGGGCTGAGCGGGTGCTGGAACTGGTCTCCATCACAGCCAACAAGAACACCTGTCCGGGAGACCGAAGTGCCATCACACCCGGGGGCCTGCGGCTTGGTGAGACCTGGGCTTTGAGGGAGGAAGGATGGCTACCAGGTGGGCTTGGACTGTGCTAACCCTCCTGTGTCTCTCCCAGGGGCCCCAGCCTTGACCTCTCGACAGTTCCGCGAGGATGACTTTCGGAGAGTTGTGGACTTCATAGATGAAGGTGTCAGCATTGGTTTGGAGGTGAAGAGCAAGACTGGTGAGTGGGCATGACCCCGGCTGAGCCAGCCATTCCCTATCCGTCCCTCCCGCTGGCAGATCGAACTGGCTTCTCTGGAGTTCTCACTGCTTTTTTCCTTATCCCCCCTCTAGCCAAACTCCAGGATTTCAAATCCTTCCTGCTCAAGGACCCAGAAACAAGTCATCGGCTGGCCGACCTCAGGCAACGAGTGGAGCAGTTTGCCAGGGCCTTCCCCATGCCGGGTTTTGATGAGCGCTGAGGGCCCTTAGGAAATGAGGCCCACAGACTGAAGTTTATTCTTCTGCCTATCGGGACCAATGGCCAATGGAGAGGAGTGCGACTATCTTTCCATTTTCTGCTGGAGGAGGGAAGGGCTCTTATTTAGGGAAAGACCCAGTTATATTCTGGACTTTGTAGCTGAGAAGATTTCTTTTTGCAACTAAACTTAGAAGGAGGAGGCCTGGGGCTTTCTGCCCTGAGCTCTCCCATTATCTCAGTGTTACAGACTCCTGGCTTTTACTTGAAGAGAGGCCAGTTGCCCTTGTGAGCCAGAGGAAGGGGTGGGTAGGCACCCATCTTTCTGTTTTTATCTAATAAAATGCTAACCTGCCTTGAGCTGTCCTTTTACTGTGGGAGGGGTCCCTTGGGCTGGTGGTGACTTGTCTCCCTCCACGTGTTCCTCCCTTCCCTCCCACCACCACAAGGACCGCCCCCCCCACCCCCCACCACAGCCTCCTTTTTCTGTCTCTGATCAGAGCCGACACCAGACGTGATTAGCAGGCGCAGCAAATTCAATTTGTTAAATGAAATTGTATTTTGCCCACGGCTGCTTCTGTTTGATCCCAGGGGACTGAGGGGAGCAAGGGAGGGGCAGGATGGCAGGGGGAGGCCCAGGTGCAAGGCTGCTGGGAGGGGATGCCTGTTGGCTGGGAAAGCAGTGGGCTTAGGCCTGGGGAGGAGCTCTCGCTGCGCTTCCCTGGTGAAGGTGCCTCATCCAGGGCAGGCTGGGCCGCAGGGGATTAGCCCAGTTGAGCCAGAGCAGCACCGCCCCTGCGCCGGCGCCGGGAGCCTGGGCTAACGTGGGGCCCGCCACGTCACTTGGCACCGAGAGGCCTCCGCTTGCTCTTGGCTCACGTTGGCCACGCTCAACACGTAGCCCGAGCCACACCCTGCAAGGCCCCGGTGGGGGGGCAGAGGGGCTGGTTGGAGCCTTTAGGGTCAACACACAGCCCCCCCTCCTAACTCCTCCCCCGCGTGGGACTCCAGCGGAGGGTCAGAGGTGCTTCCGCTGAGGGAGCAAGGGAAGGGGGTGGGGAGCTGTCTCCTCTCCTGTGGGAACCAAGCCTGTGTAAGTAGCAGCTGGACAGGGTGGCTAGAGTGGCGCCCTGGGGGCAGGGGGCAGAGAGTGGAAGAAATGAGTAGGCTGGATGATGGTGGTTTACTTCTCACCGGCACCCCAGCCAGCTTAGAAGTCTGGCCGGTCCTTCTTCAGCTTCTTATAGTCAGTGGAAACTGCAAGAAACTACAGGAGGGAAAGGGGCACTGAGTGCCCCAGACCTCCTTCATGGCCTGGGGGTGGGGAGGGTGGTCCTGGGACCAAGATGAACAGATGAAGGAGGTACCTTGTATTGGTCATTGGGGCTCAGGCGGTTCCAGGGCTCTGGGTTGTTCTTTCTGTCCCAGCTACAGAGAGGGAGGGGGAAGGTGAGGGTTTCCTCTGAAAGCTAGACCCAGGAGCTAAAGTGACAAAGAGTCTCTGCCCTACCCCCAGCACCCCCGCTCCTATCCTCGGTGGGGGGGGGGTCTACCTCCCAGAGACTGAAACAGGAAGGCTCGGGCCAGGTGGCAGACTGACAACCCAGCCCAGGGCCTCCCACCTGTTCCTTGCTGCTCTAGGTTCACCCCCCAGAGCAGAGCGTTGGGAATGAGATCCTGAGGGTCTGGGGTTTCAGTGATGCACCTGCAATTCTACCCCTGAGGTGCTCATGGCGCTGGCTGGAGACCCCCATGGCCTACCCAACCCCCCCCCC
>ML102646.1:0-40778 GCA_003697995.1 Taxidea taxus jeffersonii
GTGTGTGTGTGTGTGTGTGTGTGTGTGTGTGTGGTGTAAGACCTTTTCTTCTTTCTGAATACTGAATATGTTCAGTATTCAGGCATGTAATCAGTCCAATTTATTCTGGGCTCTGTTTCACTAGAAAATGACAGCCAAGGAACTCGTGGCTTTGGTGGAAGGGGCTTGAAATCTAAGAGCCTGCCCCCGGCGTGGGTGGGAAGGGGGAGAGTTAGAGAGATTTCAGCCAACCAGCTGACCAGCTCCTGTGCGTCTATCTCCTGGGATGGAATGCCTGCTCACACAGCTGGCTTCAAGTACATAAACATTTCAAGTGCTTGTAAAAATGACTTCCTTTCGAGTCTGCCAAAGATGTGTGTAACACTGTTCCTCTGTGGAGACCAGCGCTGGAGACATCGGTACGGCGGGCTCTACCCAGAAGCCCGTCCTGCCTCTGATCCTGCCTCGTCATCTCCAGTGTCCCCTGCACTGAAAGCGTCTTTTTTCCGTGCTCCGTGTAAATGTGGTTCATTCCATCGACTCGGCACAAAGCATATGCTCACCGGCGGTGTTTGGTATCTGTAGCCTCCTGTTCTGTCTCCTAACGAAGTTGTAAGTTTAGAGGAAGAGGGTCAAGAGAGACGGCTCTAGTCCCCATGCCTGGGTTTAACACTGGGCTTGTCACTAACTGTGTCAACACCTTCTTCAACTTCCCTAAGCCTCAGTGTAGCCATCTGTAAAATGGGGCTCCTCACAGGGTGGTGGAGATCAAACGACAGAGCACCACAAAGCCTTCACGGGTGTGCCAGGCTCACTGGAAGCTCTCAGTGAGGTTTAGCTCTTAGAGGTAAATGCATCTTTTTGGTAAGCAACATGTTTTTACTCTAGCAGAACACCGGATGCCCATAGAAGTAGTGGATACCACGTAGCTGACCATCTTCCTTTCAGGTGACTCAAGTTGACAGAGCAGTTAGGAGAAGCTGATTTGAAGCTGGTTTCTCCCCTTCATCTTTAAAGGGAGCCGAGAAAGAGCAGTGTGGTCTGGTTCTGAGGAAAACCAGGTCAAGCTTTGCTTCCCATTGAGAAGACATCCTGTGTATAAACGCATATCGCGATTCCCAGAATTCCTTCGTGACAGCTTCCTTAGTTCCCGGGCAGGGAGGATTTTCTCAGGCTGGGCCTACACAGATCTGCCTCAGAAGACACAGCCAAATAATTCCTATTTTTGGCCTTGTGCTTAGAAAAAGGGGACAGATTGCTTGTTTCAAAAAACTTTCTGGGACATTAAACAACAGTGGTTTTTTTTTGTTGTTGTTTTTTTTAAGGGGAGGAGATCTAGTAGGCTGTCCCATTTCACTCTTAGGATAAAACCCTTTTTTTCTCTCATGTGTCTGATTCTCAGGCATTACTCTCTTTATTTCTCCTAGCTGGTCTCCCAGGATATATAAGAAACACAGACTGCTGATGGGAGAGGGCTGAGTTTTTCCATTTAGCTTCTCAGCTATCATCAGAGGACCGAGATGGCAGCTGTGGCTGGGGATTCCCTCTGTAGTTCATGGAGGGGGGAGGATGCCTTGGGGGCGGGGTGGGGGGAGCTGGGCGGGGGTAGGGGGTGTTGGTGGACGGACAAAGGGCCAAGAGTGCAGTCTTGGATTCTCTTCAAATGGTCTGTCTTGCTGTCACGCCTCTTCCTCTGATACCTTGTCATCACGCTTTTAATTGTCAGGCCAAGGTCCTCAGAGACAGCGTTCCCCTCCCCCACTCGCCTCGCGCTAGGCCACACTTTTGTCTGCCGGGCATCTTTCTAGTCTCCTCTACTCTCAACTTTCCCGCTCTTATGTTATGGTTTTGCATTTTCATCTCACAAACAGAAGCTTTTTCCCACACCCGCGCATGGGGAAAACACCTTCCCTCCTCTCGTCTGGTCAAGAAAGGAAGGAGACCTTTGGATCAAAGCAATAGGTCTTTTCCCCCTAATAAGCAAACACACAGAAACAAGATTTTCACACATGAAATCATGAAGAATCAACCCCAGCTATGATTTTTTTAATTTTTTTATTTTGTTTTAAAAGATTTATTTATTTATTTATTTGACAGAGGGGGAGAGAGAGATCTCAAGTAGGCAGAGAGGCAGGCAAAGAGAGAGGGGGAAAGCAGGCTCCCCGCTGAGCAGAGAGCCTGATGTGGGGCTCGATCCCAGGACCCTGAGATCATGACCTGAGCCAAAGGCAGAGGCTTAAACCCACTGAGCCACCCAGGCGCCCAATGTATTTTTCTTTTTAAATATTAAATGACATTCTAAGAATTCTACCAAGTGCTCAAAGCACTTGGACATAAAAGCATTTGTTGTTGTTGTTGTTGTTGTTTTAAAGTATTTGTTTTTTTAAATTTTTTACTTTTTTTAAGCATTTGGTTTTTAAATGGTCGTATTTATACATATCACAAATAAAAGGGAATTCATAAAGGAAGAAATAAAACCTTCCAATGAAACCCATCAAAATATATGTCTCAGTGTAAATATTCTTGTTTTCTCTCATTTTAACATCTGAATTGATTAATAAGAATTTTTTTTAAAAGAAGTTTTTTTTTAAGTAATCTTTACCCCCAACGTGAGGATTGAACTCATGGCCCTGAGATCAAGAGTCACATGCTCTAGCCGGCCAGGCACCTTGAATTACTTTCTGGAAACTTTAACTACATCTAGGAAGGCCATGTTATATTAAAGAGCCTTGTATTAAAGAGCGCCCTTTAATATCAGACCCATTTCGGTTTAACTCCTACCTTGGCTTCTTTTCTTGTAGCATAGGCTTAAACCACTTAATTTTTCCAAGCCTTAGCATCCTTAAATGGATTTACCCTTAAAATGAATCCTTATTTTTTTTTTGGTGTGATATTGTAATTTATAATAAAAAATACATATTTGATCTTCATCCAGTTCCAGAGACAGAGCTCCTAAGACCCTTGGAATTTCCTGTGGTGAGAGAATTAAGGTGTCTTTTGTTATGTTAATGAGGCGATGTTTGGAACACACCTAAAGATGGGAGCTGGTCCTCAGAAGAACCCACCCCGACTGGAGGGTTCTAACTTTCAGCACCAGCCCCCTCCCCCCGCCGCCAACATTTTATGGAGAGAAACCTCCATAAAAATTCGAAAGGCCAGGGTTTGGAGAGCTTCCAGGCTGGTGAACACATAGGGGACTGGGGGAGTGTGGTGCCCCTGGAGAGGGCATGAGAAGCTCCCAGACCTCTCCCCATACCTTACCCCATGCATCTCTCCCACGTGGCCTTTCTGATTTTAGCCTTCCATAATAAACTGTAATAATCTAGTGAGTAATTTGATAATAATAATCTAGTGATAATAATAATAATATAGTGATTATCTAGTGATAATAATATTATCTAGTCATTTTTATTATATTATATATAATATATATTTTATATTATATATATTATTATTATATTAATAATATCTAATTATTATTACCAGATAATAATAATCACTAGATAATTATTATTTTCTGGTGGTAATAATAATAATCTAGTGAGTAAATTGGGTCTCTGGGTTCTGTGAGCTGCTCTAGGAAATTAATCTAACCCAAAGGAGGGGTTGTGGGAACCCCAGATCTGTAGGCCCTTTGGTCAGATTATAACCTGGGCTCGTAATTGGTGTCAGGGTTACCGGGGCAGGGGGTGGGGGGGGAGCAATCTCGTAGGGCTGAGCCCTTAAGCCGTGGGATCCAACACCGTCTTCAGGTCGCTAGTGTCAGGATTGTGTGGAATTGTAGGACACCTAACTTGGTAAGGAAAAAACCCTACACATCGGAATTTGGTGTCAGAATCCTAGTGAGCATTAAAGGAGAAAATGTATGCAGAGATGTAGCATGGTGCCAAGTGCAGAGGTCGTGCTCAATAGAATACAACCATTTTGGAGGCGCCTGGGTGGCTCACTGGGTTGAAGCCTCTGCCTTCGGCTCAGGTCATGATCCCAGGGTCCTGGGATGGAGCCCCACATTGGGCTCTCTGCTCAGCGGGGAGCCTGCTTTCCCCCTCTCTCTTTGCCTGCCTCTCTGCCTACTTGTGATCTCTATCTGTCAAATAAATAAATAAAATCTTAAAAAAAAAAATACAACCATTTTGGGGGCATGCTCACAATAGAGTCACTGGGTAAGGCCCTGAGTCTGTGCTTGTCTTTCTAGATGGGCGAAATCAGTGCAGGTAACCGATGGCTTAGGGATAGATCCTCCTTCTTTGGTTCTATCTTACATAGCACAAAACTCAATAAAATGGAACCTGGGCAGTTAGCTGGTAAATTGCTCAAAAGACAGGGCCAACCTTCTTTGTTGGCGCACATTATATTCAGTGGCCCATGGCAGACACCTAGAAGTAAACATTGGCCTCTTGCTCTAGCCCCAAAGCCAATCAGTCCCCAAGGCCAGCCTATTCTGTCTGCAAATCTGGTTTCTCTCCAGGAAAGCGTTACAATTTATAGCAGCGTCATTTCAGCCTGATTTATCAAAACAGGTTCCAATCTGGCTTACGTAAATTCTCTTATAAAAAAAAAATATTTATTAAGCACCTGCTCTGTGCCAGGTGCTAAGGAAAAAAACTGCGGAGAAGCGTTCTAATAAAGTCTACATAAGACAACCCAGGAAAGGAGCAGGAACACGTGGTGCCTTCTATTGAACACATGAGATGTGGAGCCCAGCAGGATTCTCTGGATGGGAAAGAAATACTTGGGAGTGGGTGAGTCCCCCTAGGAAAGGTCTACAGCAGAAGAGAAGAATGCTAGGACTAGGACTGGGGGCCAGGGCAAGGACGAAAATTTAAGGGTAAGCCGACAAGGAGGAGAGGAAGGAGCTGAGAAGAGCCTCCAACAACACAGAGAAACAGAAAACAGGGGTGTCAGGGAAACCAAAGGAATTCCCGAGGGAGGGGTTCTGACCTTTCTGATACAACTGAGAAGTCAAGTGCAGAAAAGTGTCTACCTGAGTTGAGGACCTTCAGGTCATTGTTTGCCCTTATGAGTGTGGTATACGTAGTGTGGTGAGAGCAGAAGGATGAGAGCTTGTGTGAGTGACTCTTCCTTCGGAAGAAGGGAGAGAGATGAGAATGTAAACAAGGGGACACAAGGCACCTACTGATAACTAGGGGTGCACAGAGGGGGCGGGACACAACCAGTTACCCGTGGGCTCTGGCTCAAGGATGCCCAGCTGTGGAAGCCGATGCTGTCGCTGTCCTGCAACACTATCTTAGTCCTTCATCTGTAAAATGAGGGTCGTCATCGGATCTCCCTCACTGAATTGTTACAAAGATTAAAGGAGAGGCGCCTGGTATGGAGTAACTGCTTGATACATATTAACCTTAAAAGGTGATGGTCCCATTGGGTGCGCAGAGTAGGAGGAAAATTTGTAGAGGAGTCTTGGAAGCTGGATGGCAAAGGGTAAGTGAGATTTTTTTCAGGTGGAGAAAAAAATGAAAAAGCATATTTGAGAAGGGAACACAAATTAGATAAACAAAGACCCGTAATAGGACATTGCAGGCTGAGTTTGGTCCACAGCCACACCAGGAATTTGGAAAGATCCATTCTAAGATATAACCGCCCCCCCTCCTTTTTGTCTTAAAAGCTTTTATTTTGCGATAAATGTAGATTCACGTGTAAGTTTAACGAATACCATAGAAAGAGATCTCATAGATCCGTCACCAGACTTTCCCCACTGATAACATCTTGCATAATTACAGTACAATGTCATGACCAGGAGGGAATGACGTTGGTACAATCCATCCACCTTAGTCAGATCTCATCAGTTTTATACACACTGTGCATATGTGTGTGTGTGCACGTGTGTGTGGATTTTATGCTATTTTATTACACGTATGTATTCATGTAACCACCACCATGATCAAGATACAGGAAAGTTCTATCACTACAATCATCCCTCAGGCTACCCTTTCTCAGTACATTTTTAATGTTTGCTGCTGGCAAGAGAAAGAAGAGGAAAACAGAGGAAAAACAATTTTTTTTTTCTCTTTGGGCCAAAGAAAGATTGGCCTTGGGAAAAATTCTGAGATCGTTGGGCGCCTGCCCTCTTCCCTTTTGGAACACCTCCCTTGCCTTGTGCATTTGGCTGCGTGTCTCCAGGAAACCTTCTTCAGCAAAGTGATAGAAAAACTGTATTGGTTAACCTAATTCATACGTAGGTAGGAATGACTCCAAGAGCGTTATGTGAACCAGAAGCTGCAGCTTTTAAAAGGGCGTGATTGCCAGCCGCACACCACTTCTCCTGGGTGTTTTTTGGGGTCTAACAAAGTGAAATGAAATGATTCACATAGTGTGTGGCAGCATAATGTGGGGCCCAGATTACAAAAAAGGCCAGCCTTGTCTCAAAATCTGACCTCATGCTATAGTGTCTTTAGCAGATACTGATGTTTATAACTTTCATTTGTCTACTCCTGTACCTTTAGGTTTTTCTAGACATGACATGTGTTTTTCTGTAGCATTCCTTGTCACAATAGCAAGGAAGAGATGGGAAAAGGGGAGACAGGAATGTGCAGCAGTAAATGTGAAAATCAGGTGTTTCTAAGTCACTGATACCTGTAAAGGTAACCACATACTATCTTAATTCCCTTTTACTAAGATACAAGCTCTTGAGAGAAAATACTATGTTCATGGCTTTTATTTTTTTCCCTCCTTCCTCCCTCCTTTCCTCCTTCCCTCCCTTCCTTCCTTCCTTCCTTCCTTCCTTCCTTCCTTCCTTCCTTCCTTCCTTCCTTCCTCTTTCTTTCATTCTCTTTCAGCTCTATGCCCCATATGAGGCTTGAACTCACAACCCCTAAATCAAGAGTCACATGGTCTACCGACTGAGCCAGGCAGGAGCCCCTTTGACTTTCTCTCCTTGAAGAATATTGTACATAACCTGTGTGTGGCTACAGAAGAAAGTCAATGGTTTTCTTTAGTGAGGGAAAACTATACCGTACATTTATTATTTCAGTTTTGCTTTAACTTTCTATTTCAAAACCAAGTTGCTTGGCATCGTGAATGCCTTTGGTCTTGCTTATGGCCCCTGTGTTTATCTGGACCAGGCTGTGCTGGCCTTCTGGAAAATTGCTTTAACTGAATTGTGCTACTTGGCTATGTGGGCAATGATGGGTAAGAAACAGTCCTGTGAAAGTCATTATCACCTTTACTGGAAGGATATTGCTGAAAATGGGTTTCATTCCACTGCATGGTGTTCTGTTTATGAACATCATTAGGAGGCTGTCTTTATAGTCTTAATATGAAGGGTAGTTCTGCTTCTCTGATGGAATGGTCCGATTTTACCATATAGGCAATAGACTGCTAGAAAGCTTAGAGTACATCTGTGGTTCAACCTGAGCGAAAGCCCTTCACAAACTGGCCTAACTCCTGGTCCCCCTTCCATTCCTGTTCTCTTTCTCATATGCCCCTAATTCATGTTCTTTTCATAAACACTGTGTATCTTTCAAAGCTACCTTAATTTCTTCTTGAGTTAGAATAGTAGCTTAAAAACATAAGATCGGGGGTCCAAACATCTCATTTCAAATTTTTTGTCCCCACTTACTGACAGTGCAACCTTAGGCAAGTTATTTAGTGTCACCAAACCTCAGTTTTCTCATCTGCAGAATGGGGTTAATAGTTTTACTTCACAGAGTTTGGTGAAGATTAAAGGAGGTAGATCATGAAAAAGACTGAGCACAATGTCAGGCCTATAAGAGAACATTCAACAGGGACGCCTGGGTGACTCAGTGGGTTAAGCCACTGCCTTCGGCTCGGGTCATGATCCCAGCGTCCTGGGATCGAGTCCCACATCGGGCTCTCTGCTCAGCAGGGAGCCTGCTTCTCCCCTCTCCTCTCTGCCTGCCTCTCTGCCTGCTTGTGTGATCTCTATCATATAAATAAATAAAATCTTCAAAAAAAAAAAGAGAACATTTAACAAATTCATGTCATTATTGCTCTTACTAATGATGTTTTATGTTGATATTAGCACACATGATATAAG
Organism: Taxidea taxus jeffersonii; assembly: GCA_003697995.1. Taxonomy (NCBI): domain Eukaryota; kingdom Metazoa; phylum Chordata; class Mammalia; order Carnivora; family Mustelidae; genus Taxidea; species Taxidea taxus. The sequence goes on from ML102646.1 coordinate 7,994, forward strand.
CATACACACATACGGAAAAATATGATCATAACTCTTAGGAAATGGTTCTGTCACCTCCACATTTATTTGAAATTCACATGCCTTCATATCCATTACAAGCTAGTTTCAGGAAATAGATTTTCAAGTGTTAACAGCTCAAATCAAGGCAAAAGATTATACATGATAATTAGCATCAGCCTTAGATAGCTATACAGAAATGTAATGTTTTTTCTATTTGTGTTTCTTAGATGTAGAAGCTAGTTTCTGTCTTTAGGCTGATGTATCTATTTACATAGTAGTTCTAGAAGTGTTAGTGAAATGCAGATTATCTTATCTTGCAATTTAAATGAAATATTGCACAGATAATCTCAGAAAGGAATTTTCCAGACAGCAAGAAATAGTCCTCAGCAACATGAAAAACCAGAAACAATACTAGATCTAATTCTGTAAGAGCACAGCCACGTGCTGAGTGCACCATTTCATTTTTAAGGACATAGATTTAATTTCATGTGACAATCTGGCATCGAAGTTTTCCTCTGATCCTCTTTTTTCCAAATAACCCTGTAAATATGAAAATGCAATCAAATAGGAAAAGATTAAATTTGTGAGACTACTTAGAGGGCACCATGGTTATTATGAAGGCAGCAAATGAACAAAATAGATTAAGGAAAATGCCAAAGAAACTTGCATGATATAAACACATCTAATATAACTGATGAGAATCCTACGTACACAATAAAATGTCACCCTGTCTATCTAGCTCATTGTTTTCTATACCATTTTCATCTATCATATTTATCAAAAAAGTATAATAACTCTTTGGGATATCATATTAATGCATGCAATATTTCTCTCTCTCTTTCTACCAAGGCAAGGAGGGGAATTTTGCATTAGTAGTAGGTTTTATTTTCCTCAATACTAACAAATCTTTTGCAACATTCCTTTATTTAGAAGGGTTGAAGTTAACAATCTAGGGGGCACCCGGCTGGCTCAGTTGGTGAGTGTGCGACATTTGATCTCAAGGTCCTAAGTTTGAGCTTAGACATGTGGGATATAGACATTACTTAAAAATAAAATCTTAGGGGTGCCTGGGTGGCTCAGTGGGTTAAAGCTGCTGCCTTCGGCTCAGGTCATGATCCCAGGGTCCTGGGATCGAGTCCCGCATCGGGCTCTCTGCTCGGCAGGGAACCTGCTTCCCTTCCTCTCTCTCTCTGCCTGCCTCTCTGCCTGCTTGTGATCTCTGTCAAATAAATAAATAAAATCTTAAAAAAAAAAAAAAACTTAAAGGAAAATTAAAAAAAAAAAAAGAGGGTGCCTGGGTGGCTCAATTGGTTAGGTAACTGCCTTCAGCTCAGGTCATGATCCTGGGGTCCTGGGATCAAGTCCCACATTGGGTTCCCTTTGCTCTGTGGGGAGCCTGCCTCTCCCTCTGCTTGCCATTTCCCCCTGCTTCTGCTCTCTCTCTCTGTCAAATAAATAAATAAACAAAATCTTTAAATAAATAAATAAGAAATAAAAATAAAGTTAGCAATCTACTTTAAAGGGATATGAGTATGAAACTAATTCTTAGTGACTTATACCTAAATATTTAAAAATTCTTTTGTTATTTATAAGAAAAATAAAAATGCACTGCAATTTCCTATGCCAAAAATTAATTTGAAGGTCTATCTCATTTATATTCCTAATGACTTCATTTATTTATACTCCATAACTCATTGTGTTTCTGATTATGCTTTTAAAAAAATAGAATACATCTATTTTAATGACACATGTTGAATGAATCTCCAGTGAAATTTCATTTGAGGGTAAGGAATTCCTTATCATGACTTTAAAAAAAAACATAAGTTATAGGGGTGCCTGGGTGGCTCAGTTGGTTGGATATCTGCCTTCAGCTGAGGTCATGATCCTGGGGTCCTCAGCAGGAAGTCTGCTTCTCCCTCTCCTCCCAGCTTGTGCTCTCTCTTGCTATCTCTCTCTCTCTCTCTCTCTTAAATAAATAGGTAAATCTTAAAAAACAAACAAAACATAAGTTATAGATCTGAGGTCCAATGGCATTTTTTTCCTTCCCTCTCACCATGTTCTTGTGCAGTAATTTAACAGAAGATTCTCAGGGAGTCCTTGAGGATATGTTCCAAGTTGTCTCCCCAACATTGACTTAGCATAGTAACTTTCCAGATGTGCTGGTCTCTGTCATGGGTGCAAGTCACCGGCATTAATGTCCTTAGACTGGCCTGTTGGTTATTAATTGTGTGTGCTGACAGTTCTGTCTGTTCCTAGGAGAAAAGTAATTGAATGGTGTTCACCAAACTTTTGAGGTGCACTTAGAAAACCATGGTCGAGGATGGTACATAGAACAGTCAGTGATGCTATGTTTAAAGTGTCTTTCTTTCATATAATTTATTTTCAGAAGTCAGTATTAGTATTCTAACTTTTGGATCGTGAGACCACGGCATAGACAGAATGAATGAATTTCTAAAGTTAGCAGGAGAGTTGAAAATAGAAGTTGTATTTCCAGAATCTTAATCATCTGTTTTAAACTTTAAGTATTTTGACATCCAGATAGTTCTATGAAGAATTTTGTCTTGATTTAGAAGGCTGATGTTTTTCACTGTAGTTCTTCCAAATTGCCCTGAAATGCACCAACAGGAAAGAAACAAAATTTTATGACGATTTGTTATTGCCTAATACTTTACATACACTAATTCAGGTGAGTGAGTCCTTACAGCGTCTCGATGTGGCAACTGTGGCTGTCCCCATTTTACAGATGAAAAACAAAAACAGAGATTCAGGGGCACCTGGGTGGCTCAGTGGGTTAAAGCCTCTGCCTTCGGCTCAGGTCAGGATCCCAGGGTCCTGGGATTGAGCCCCATATCAGGCTCTCTGCTCAGCAGGGAGCCTGCTTCCCTTCTTCTCTCTGTGCCTGCTTGTGATCCCTGTCTGTCAAATAAATAAATAAATAAATAAAATCTTAAAAAAAAAAACAGAGATTCAAAAACAGAATAGTGAGGGAGCAAAACATTAAGAGTTGTGAAATATTTTCAAATTTTACTGTAAATCTTATATACTTATTGGTGGTTTTTATGGAAAAAATGTGTAATAAAAATAAGAGTGAAAAGGATTTTCTTGCCCTGGAACATGCAGTCTGCTCACTTTCCTGGAGCTGCAGATTTGGAGGCAATATACTGTTTTCCTATGAAAACAATCTCTGCTATATTAGGGAGTTAGCACGAAATTCATTAATGTCCATATAATGTCTTAAAATAAAATTTAAAAGTTCAAAGGCATTTATGAGCACTGTGGGAATGTTCCCCACTTCTCAGGGGCAGGGCTTTCCCTTTCCTCTGTTGCTGGGGCAGTTGATGAAAATTTGGAGAAGGCTGAAGTTCCTTTTTAATTACTGCCATTGTTCTGCGGGTTTGGCCCCCTCCTCACTTCCTGGTTGTCTTTCAAAGTCAAGGAGGGTTTACTTCTCAGAAAAGTCAGTTTGGGGTGGGGGTGGGGGGTAGGAATGAAGTACAATCCCTGGGAGGATGGCAGATCCAATCTACGAAAACAAAATTGTATTTGGAAGAAAAAGAAAACTACTTTTAGCCATGCCTGGATGTAATCAAGCTTCTAGAGATCAAAGCCAGTTAGCAGTGTGCTTGAGTTTAGCAAGGAGAAAAGACATTCTGGCTGTGCACAGCTACTGGCAGAAAACACCAGAACCCTGAAACTCTCCGATGGCTTTTTCGCCCACAGCTTCTTTGATGGACACTTGAAATGTCCGGGGATCCCTTCAGTGTGCTGTGGTCTTAATCTACCTCTTCTTGCTGTCGGCTGATCCCAGGCTTAGCCTCTCTGCAAGGCTCCGTGGCTCCCACTGTGCCTTTACGCCTCCATGGGATGAAGTGTCCTCCCTGGGCTCCCTCACAGTCATCACTCCCAGCACCTTCTCTGGCACACTATCATAACTGCTCATTTAGTCATCATCTTTTTAAAATAATTTTATTTCTTTCTTTCTTTATTTAGCCAGACTGTAAACTGCGAGGGCAGGGTCCGTTGCTGCCTTTCTCAACCCTCCAAACAAAGTTGCTTAAAAATGTTCAATGAATGAACGCAGGAAATGACTTCTCTCAGTGCCTTCTCAGCATCGGGGGAGGACGGTGCCCACCAGAATTGCCATTCTTCACAGGCTCCTAGAGAATCACTAGTCCCCTTCCCACCTCAAGAAGCCTGGTTCAAGTTCCTGGATGACAGCGGGGGCTGGGGGGGCGGGGGAAGGGGTCTAGGTTAATTGATGCTTGAGAAACACCCAAGTGGTCACTTCTGCAAAAAATTAACCAGTAAGCCAGGGTGTAGACACTTTGGCCCTTACCTTTGAGCCTTATGTGGCCCATCCACAGCCAGCAACATGAAGTTAGAGGTGGCTGTTGACGCCCCCCTTCATCTGATGGTTTTATTCCTTCAATCTCAGTGTGTGGAGATGGAAAGTGTAGTTCAGAAGTCAGATCGCTGAGGTTGGAAACCAGTTCCATGGCTCTGGGCAAATCACTTTACATCTGTAAACCTCAGCTCGGTCATCTGGGAAGTGGGGCCAATCCAAGCCCACCTCACAAAGCTGCCACAAGGAGTCAAGGAGATAAACCCCGAAAAGCATTTAACATGGTGCCCGGCACATAGCTTGTACTGTAAATATGGATAGAAGTATTGTAGTATTATTATTTTACTGGAGCTAGCAGGAGGCCCTCATATACCGGGACTCCCTGAACGTGTGGCACACATAGGTTAGGCTCCTATATTGTTTGCACACACACATGCACATGCATGTGCACACGTGCGCGCGCACACACACACGCACACACTCACGGACGTGTGTGTACCAGTTGATGAAATCAATCAAGGAGCTCTGTACTTATTCTGGAAAATGGATTGATCGCATTAAGGAAAGCAAAGGCATGCTTGTATTAGGAGTCCATGACCTATTCAGGGAAAGAGAAAAAGCAGAAATAGTAATCTATTCCAAGGAAAAAACCAATCTCCTTGGATGCTGGCCCACAGCATGGCAGCTAGTGTCTGCCACAGTGACCATTACTCTCTGCTCTGGCATTCCTTCCTCGCTCCTGGGGGATGCTGGACCTGGCAACACATTTTTTTTTTAAGATTTTATTTATTTATTTGACAGAGATCACAAGTAGGTGGAGAGGCAGGCAAAGACAGAGAGGGGGAAGCAGGCTCCTCACCGAGCAGAGACCCCGATGTGGGGCTCGATCCCAGCACCCTGGGATCATGACCTGAGCTGAAGGCAGAAGCTCTAACCCACTGAGCCACTCAGGCGCCCCTGGCAACATATTTTTAACTGAATGAAAAACAAAGCAGGGTCCCCAAAAGATGAACACTTCGTGTCTTCCGGGGTGATGTGGACTTTTGGATACTTCTTTCTCCGAGGCCAAATTACTTAAAACTCCAAGATGAAGGAATTGTTCCATCTGGAAGGGAACTTACGGAATTCCTCTAGAAGGATCTGGACTACTCTCAGGCAGGACAGTGGCCCGGCCAGAGCCACAGTGAGACCAGGAATGGGCCCTTCTCTGGCTCCCAGCTTCCCTGGTGAGATGAACCTCCTCTTTGTGAGCTTGTGAATATCAATGAGCCCAAACCATGTGCAACAGAGCCAGAACTTACTGCAACAGCCAACTTGCAAGTTGGCTCTTAAAGCTTGGCCAAAGGAGCATTTAATTCAAACAGCGGGGCTGAGTCTGGCACCGCGCCTCAGCTAAGGAGGGTTGGAAGAAACCTCTGCTCAGACCTCCGAAACCTCTGGCAGGTTTGAGAGGAAAGACAAAGGGAGCAGGCGGGCAGGCGCTCTCATCACTGCCCTGTAAACACTCTCGACCCCGCCGGGCATCCAGAAGTCAGAATGAAATGTTCTCCAGTGCCCAGAATGCGCGCTCAGATTTGGCATAAGTAAGAACTTCATGAACATTGAAAAGCAGGGACATTCTTTCATTCCACAGATAATTACAGGGCAGTCCCTGTAAGTCAGACTCTCCGCTAGGCACTGGGAATAGGATGGAAAAGAGGAAACAGTTCCTGATCTCAGCTGTTTACAGTGGCAGGGATATGTGTGTGTGATAGGGTGGGGTGGGGGGGCGATCAAAGGGACTGAAGCAGGAAAGAATTTCGGTGTGCCATGCTATGCTGGTCCCATGCCTCGGGGTTCATTCCTTTGTAGGAGTTAGTGTTCCATCATTTGTCTTTCTCTTCACCTCTGATGACATTTGGTGTGTTTCCAGTTTGGGACTATTGTGAAGAAAGTGGCAATGAACGTTTATGTCTTCACAAGTGGTACCTTTTCATTTCCCTTGGGGTAATATCTAGAAAAGGAATTGTGGGGTTAGATGGTAAGTATATATTTAACTTCATGAGAAACCAACTGTTTTCCAAAGCGGTGGTACCATTTTGCATTTCTGTCCTCTGTAGTATAGTGGCAGCCTACTGTGGTTTTATTTGTGTTTCCCTAATGGTGAACGATGTGGAGCTTTCCACCCCCCCCTTCATGTTCCTTTTTGTTATTAGTGCCTTTGCTTTGGCGAAATGTCTGTTCAAATATTTTACCCATTTAAAAAATCAGATTGGTTGTCCTGTTCTTATTTAGGGAAATCTTTACAAATTCCGGATATGAGTCTTCATTAGATTTTGCAAATATTTTCTCCCAATATGCAGCTTGCCTTTTCACTTTCTTAACAGTGTTATTTTGAGGAGCAAAAGTTTTAAGTTTCAATATCTCCAATTTATTATTTTAAGTTCATGGTTTGTGTCTTATGTCCTAGGGCATTTTGTCTAGCCCCAAATCACAAAGATTTTTCTTCTGTTTTGTCCTAGAAGTTTTATGATTTTAGGCTTTTCATTTAAGTTGAGAATACATTTTGAGGTAGTTTTCTTTTTTTTTTTTAAGATTTTATTTATTTATTAGTTAGAGAGAGAGAGAGAGCGCGCGAGCACAGGCAGACAGAGAGGCAGGCAGAGGCAGAGGGAGAAGCAGGCTCACTGCTGAGCAAGGAGCCCAATGTGGGACTCGATCCCAGGACTCTGGGATCATGACCTGAGCCGAAGGCAGCTGCTTAACCAACTGAGCCACCCAGGCGTCCCTTGAGGTAGTTTTCTTAAGTAATAGGAGATAAGAGTTGAGGCTCTTTTTCTTTGGTCACTTGAAAATTCATTTTCTAGAATCTGAAGAGACTATCTTTTCCAAATTGATTTTAATCATTTGTTAAAAAGACCATCTTTTCACGGTTGATTTTCTTTAAAAGATTTTATTTATTTATTTGAGAGAGGCAGAGCACGAGTGGGGTACAGGACAAAGGGAGAAGCAGGCTCCCCACCGAACAGGGAGCCCAACTTGGGGCTCGATCCCGAGACCCTGGGATCATGACCTAAGCCGAAGGCAGATGCTTAACCCACTGAGCCACCCAGGTGCCCTATGGTTGATATTTTGATCATTTATGTGTGGGCTTATTTCTAGACTCTTGAGTGAGTTTCATAGGTCTCTCTATCCTTATGCCAACACCACACTGTCTTGATTATTTTAGCTTTATATTAAGATTGTTGTTCTTCAAAATTGTTCTGACTGTTCTAGGTTTTTACATCTGTATGTAAATTTCTCCAAAAAAAATCCTGCTGGACTTTTGACTGAAATTGCATTGAACTGGTAGATCAATTTAGGGACAATTAATATCTTAGCAATATTGAGCCAATTGGACTATGAACAAAGTATGTCTCATCATTTACTTGAATCTTCATTAATGTATCTCAGCAAAGTCTTGAAAGTTTCGATGTACATACACCATCGCAGATCTTGCTAAATTTACCCATAAGTATTTCTTGCTTTCTGATGCCACTATAAATGATATTACTTAAAAATCTTCAATTTCCAACTGTCTGTTGTTAGTCCTTAGAGATACAATTAATTTTTTTAAAGATTTTATTTATTTATTTGACAGACAGAGATCACAGTAGGCAGAGAGGTAGGCAAAGAGAGAGGAGGAAGTGATGTGGGGCTGGATCCCAGGACCCCAGGATCATGACCTGAGCCGAAGGCAGAGGCTTTAACCCACTGAGCTACCCAGGCGCCCTGAGATACAATTAATTTTGTATGTTGACCATTATCCTGTGACCTTATCAAATTGACTTCTTAGCTGTAGTTGCTTTTTTGGCAGTTTCCTTAGGATTTTCTATATGAACAACCACAGAGCCAATGGATAATGGCAGTTTTATTTCTTCCTTTCCAAACTATATGGCTTTTATTTTGGTTTCTTGCCTTATATCATTGTCTAGGAACTTTAGTTGAATAGAAATGGCAAGAGTGGTCCTATTAACTTTCCCTCAATTGCAGGGGAAAATAATTCAGTTTTAAATTATGAAGAATGGTGATAATGACATTTTTTGGTGGATTTCCTCTATCATTGAGAATATTTCCTTCTTTTTCTAGTTTGCTGAGAGTTGGTTTGATTTTTTTTTTAATCATAAACGGGTTTTGAAATCTCTCATAGTATTTTTCTACATCTTTTGAGCTGGTTGATCATATAGCCTCTCCTTTTTAGTCTGTTATTATGATGAATTTCATTTGCTGATTTTGTATTGTTGAATCAACCTTACAGTTCTGGGATAAACCCCACTTGGTCATGGTAAGTGTTTCCTTAATATTTAACTGGATCTGATTTACTAAAATTTTAATGATTTTATGTCTGCATTCATAAGGCATATTGGTCTGCAGTTTTCTATCCTTTTAGTTTCTTTTTTTAGTGTTGGTATTAAGGTAAGACTGGTTTCATAAAATAAATAGGAAAGTTTTCTCTTCTCTACTTTTTTGTGTAGGATTGGTTTTATTCCTTCCTTAAATATTTGGTAGAATTCACTGATAAAGATGTCTGGAACTAATTTTTTTTGTTTTGTTTTGTATTTTGTGGGAAGGTTTATAACCACAACTTCAATATCTTTAATATAAATTGAGATCTTGAAAAATATATATATTTCATATATATACATATACATATAAATGAGATCTTTAAAGTATTTTTTCTTTTTTTAAAAAATATTTTATTTATTTATTTGACAGACACAAGTGGGCAGAGAGGCAGGCAGAGAGAGAGGAAGGGAAGCAGGCTCCCTGCAGAGCAGAGGACAGATCTGAGAATTTAAGGAATTGGTGCTGGGGTGCCTGGGTGGCTCAGTGGGTTAAAGCCTCTGCCTTCAGCTCAGGTCCTGATGAGGCAGTGGCTCAGTGGGTTAAAGCCGCTGCTTTTGGCTTGGGTCATGATCCCAGGGTCCTGGGATCCAGCCCTGCTCAGGCTCTCTGCCTGATCAGGACCTGAGCTGAAGACAGCGGCTTTCACCCACTGAGCTACACGGACGCCCCTAAAGTATTTTTTCTTGAGTGAGCTTTAGTTGTTCAGATTTTCAGGGAATCTTTTCCTTAATCTAATTTGATGAGTTTATTGACTTCAAGTTATTCATAAATTCCCATATTATCTTTTTAGTATATGTAGAATTGTTCATACCTAATACTGGTGATTGTGTCCTCTATGTTCTTGCTCAGTGTAAGGTAAAAATTTATCAGTTGTATTTTTGACAAATCAGGTTTTGGGTTTTTTTTCTCTATTGTTTGTCCATTTATTATTTTACTGATTTCTGAGTACTTCTTTTCTTCCACTTCGATTTAAGTTGCTCTTCTCTTTCTAGTTTCTTATGGTGGAAGTTTAGATATTTGATTTAAACCTGTTTTCTTTTCAGCATGCCTGGGTGGCTAAGCATCTGCCTTTGACTCAGGTCATGATCTCAGGTTTCTGGGTTCAAACCCCGCTCAGCAGGGAGTCTGCTTCTCCCTCTGCCCCTCCCCCTGCTCATGAACTCTCTCTCTTAAATAAATAAATACATAAAATGAATAAGGTCTTTAAAAAAACCCATTTTCTTTCCAACATAAGCATTGAAAGTAATAAATTTCCCTTATAACACTGCTTTAGGTTCACCACACTTTTATAGGTGCTGCTTTTGTTTTCATTCAGTTAAAAGTATTTTCTAATTTCACTTGTGATTTCTTTTTTGACCTGTGTGTTATTTAGAAGTATGTTGTTTAATTTGTAAACATCGGAGTGTTTGCACATATCTTTCTTTTTTTTTTAATTATTTTTTTATTTAAACATATAATGTAACCCCACCACCCTCTCCTAACCCCCCTCCCCCCATCCCCCTCAGTTTGTTTTATGACATTAAGAGTCTCTTTTGGTTTGTCTCCCTCCCGATCCCATCTTGTTTCACTTTTTCTTTTCCTACCACCTTAACTCCCACCCCCGTTGCATCTCCACTTCCTCATATCAGGGAGATCATGTGAGAGTTGTCTTTCTCTGATTGATGCACATATCTTTCTATTATTGATTAGTTGATTGATCTATTATTGATTGATCTAGTTAATTCTTTTGTGGACAAAGAATATACTATGAATGAATGATTGCAATGTTTTGAAATTTATTGAGACTTGTTTTATGGCCCCAAATATGGCCTAACTTGATAAATGGTCCATGTACACTTGCAAATAGTGCTTATTCTACTGTTGTTAAGTGCAGTGTTGTATAAATGCCAATTAATTGGATTTGGTTGATCTGTTATTCAAGTTTTCTGTATTCTTATTGATTTTCTGCCCACATATTTTAATAATTATTAGGAGAAGACTGTTGAAATCTACACTTATAATTTTGTGTATTTCTTCTACTTCCATCAGTTTTTGCCTCATGTATTTTAAAACTCTATAACACTATAATGTCTTCTTGATGAACTGGTCCTTTATTATTATGGTCCTATGGACTGAAACCTACTTTGTCCAATATTAATATATCCAATTCCCTTTCTTCTGCCTACTGCTGGCATGGCATATATATTTACCTATCCTTTTACTATTTTTTGTAAATTATTTTGATAATCTTTTTACCCTTTTATTTTTAACCTGCCATGACTTTATAATTAAAGTTGGCTTTTTGCAGATAGCATATAGTTTCTTGTAGACAGCATATCTTGCTTTTTTCTTTTCTTTTCTTTTTAAAGATTTTTTATTTATTTCACAGAGAGAGAGAGAGATCACAAGTAGGCAGAGAGGCAGGCAGAGAGAGAGGAGGAAGCAGGCTCCCCGCTGAGCAGACAGCCCGATGTGGGGCTCGATCCCAGGACCCTGGGATCATGACCTGAGCAGAAGGCAGAGGCTTTAATCCACTGAGACACCCAGGCACCCCATCTTGCTTTTTTCTTATCCAATCTGATGATCTTTGTTTTTCAGTGGAGTGGGTTTTTAAAAATTTGATTTATACCTGATATATAACATTATATTAGTTCTAGCCATACAAATATGATTATATATATATAATAATAATGGAGTGTTTACCTATATTCACTGCAATTATTGATACATTGGCATTTCATTATTTGTTTTCTTTTTTTTTAAGATTTTATTTATTTATTTGTTAGAGAGAGAGAGAGAGAGAGAGCACAGGCAGACAGAGTGGTAGGCAGAGGCAGAGGGAGAAGCAGGCTCCCTGTCGAGCAAGGAGCCCAATGTGGGACTCGATCCCAGGACCCTGGGATCATGACCTGAGCCGAAGGCAGCGGCTTAACCAACTGAGCCACCCAGGCGTCCCTAGCATTTGTTTTCTATTGATCCCAATATACTCTTTCTTCCATTTTTTCTTTGTTTCTTAATCTTTTTGAAGATTTATGTTTATTTTAGAGAGATTGATGAACAGGGGGAGAGGCAGAGGGAGAGAGAGGGGGGAAGCAGACTCTCTGCTGGGTAAGGAGCCTGACGTGGGGCTCGATCTCAGGACCCTGAGATCATGACCTGAACCAAAACCAAGAGTCAGATGCTTAACCGACTGAGCCACTCAGGGGCCCCTCTTTGTTTCTTTATTCATTTGTAGTAATCTCATCTTTTCATGATTCCATTTTGCCTCCACTATTGGCTTACTAGCTATGCTTCCTTTAAAGATTGTTTTTAGTGGGCTGCTCTAGGATTTACAATATCTAACAAATCGTAACCAATCAGAGTCAACCTTTATTTTCATTTTTTTGAAAAGATTTTATTTTTAAGTAATCTCTACACCCAACATAGGGCTCGAACTTTCAACCCTGAGATCAAGAAGAATCGCATGTTCTCCCGACTGAGCCCCAGCCAGACACCCCCATGGTCTCCCTTTAAATAATCTTATATCATTTCATGTGACATGTAGGAACAGGACACTAAACTCAATATTTAAAACCATACACTTCCATTTCCCTCCTCTAGTCCTTGGTGGAATTGTTGTCATACAACTTGCTGGCACATATGTTATAAACCCCAAACACTTTATTATGTTTGCTTTAAATAGTCACGTATCTTCTAAAGAAATTAAGTAGGAGAAAGAATGTTTGTGTTTTTATCCACATATTTACTCTCCCTGGTGTACTTTATTCCTTTGTGTGGCATAAAATTTCCATCTGTTATAATTTTTTCTCTGCCTGAAAAGTTCCTTTAAAATTCCTGCAGTCTTCTAGTCACACATTTTTGGTCTACTAGGAAGAGCCATCTTTCACCTTTATTTTTTTTTTCATTTTCTTCCTCTGTACAGTATGCTTACATTTATAATGTTGGAACCTGCACACTTAAAAACACATAGAGGGCTTGGTTTGGCAGCACACAGAGTTGGAATGACACAGGGACAGCTTGGCATGGTCCCTGCCCAAGGATGACATGCAAATTTAGAAGCATTCCAGCCTTTTGTACTGAATGCAATACACTTAAAAATAGTTAACATAGTAAATTTTGTGTTATGTCCGTTATACCACAGTGGAAAAAAAAAAAAGGCATAGAAATGGGTCTAGAAGGGTACCTGTCTGGCTCAGTTGGTAAACCCTGCAACTCTTGATCTTGGGATTTTAAGTTCGAGCCCCACGTTGGGTATAGAGATTACTCAAAAATAAAATCTTAAAAAAAAAAAGAAAAAGAAAAAGAAATGGGTCTAGAAATACACATACAAAACTATTAACATGGGCCTGCTCCTAGGAAGAGAGGTTAGGGGTAAAAGGCAACTTCCAGATTTTTCCTTCCATTGTTAAACTTTTTATCTGGAAATTATTTCAAATATGGAAAAGTCGTATGAGTAAGAATATTACCAAGAACATCTCTATACTGCTTACCCAGATTTGCCTACTATTAACATTTTCTCTACTTACTTCATCTCTGTCTCATAATGCAAGCTGTGGGGAGATGATTTAACTCAATGCAAACGCATCCCGCTCTGCATCAGAATTTCCATCTCGATCCAGCCTCTATTGATTTTTGCCGAATGGGTCTTTCCTATGATGGTCACAAGATATTCTTTCCAGCTCTACTACTCTGCTCTCATTGATCATTCAGCACTCAGTATTGGCGGTAAGCAGGAACTCTCCAGTTCTTTATGCATTGATCATAGGTGTAGACTCACCAATACCTCTGCTTTCAGTAATTTATAATTTACTCTTGTATCTATTATCTTGCTGCTCACATTGTCCTGGATTTGGCCAGTGGACCCCCCCACGAGCTGGCTTCTGCATCCCAGTGATATGTGTTACCCCCCACCCCATCATGCTGAGCATTTCCTTAATCTCTGGCAGAAAAAGATTTTTCAGGCATTTCTTTGTGTGTGTGTAATTTTTTTTTTTTTTAGATTTTATTTATTTGAGAGAGAGAGAGAGAGAATGAGAGAGAGAGCATGAGAAGGGGAAGGGTCAGAGAAGCAGACTCCCTGCCGAGCAGGGAGCCAGATGCGGGACTCGATCCTGGGACTCCAGGATCATGACCTGAGCCAAAGGCAGTTGCTTAACCAACTGAGCCACCCAGGCGCCCCTTTTCAGGCATTTCTTGTATCTACCTGCCCAGGTCCCAAATTCAGCAATTTCTAGGAAGAGCCTTGGTTCCTTTTAAAGAGAGAAGGTATTAGAAACCAAGATCTGGGTGCAAAGTATGCTCACTATTCCCGGGAAGTCTTTGCTTCTTGTACATTTCAGTTGGATGAACCAGAAAATCAATGGGTATTTATACGTGTACATGAACACATACACATAGACATCTATGTATATCCGTAGATCAACACACGTACATGGGGACATACACATATTTTAGATACCACGAATTCATAATTTCAATGCCATTCATCCCCAGAGGTTTCTTCTTGCCTTCTCCTCTTCCATATTTCCATGTGGCTTTTTCAGTTAGAACCTTGGGTCCCCCAAACAATAATTTACTTATTTCCTCAAAATTGTGTAGCGAATCTAAAATAATTTCAGAATTTCTTCATCTTTGCCTCTATTCAAAACAAACCCACCGAAAAGAGGACAGGAGTTGTTCTTAATGTCCTCCGTGCCCTATTACTGCACCACAGACAGGGTGTTACGTGGTAACATTTTCATACGTTATTCAGGTTTGTTCTTCCTTTTTCTGTTTTCCTTCTGTGTTGTTACACTATTCATTTGAAACCTGACTGGGCTGCTGTGTTTCAGTTTGCTCTCCATGTTATATTGTTACAAATGCCCCTCCCTCCCAAATCTTTACTGCCACTCTCCCTTATAGGTAACCAGCATCGTGGTTTTCTGGTTTATCCTTCCCATCTTTCTCTTTGTAAAGGCAAATAGTCATAGATTTTCTTTTTAATTTTTCCTGCTCCTGTGTTTTTCTTTTAACAAGGAGCTTTGCTGCGGCATAATTTACATAGTATAAAATTCACCCACTCTAAGGGGCATCTAGACGAATAGGAGCAAATTTACACAGGAGCGAAATATCAGCACAGTTCAGTTTAGAACACTGCCATCATCCTGCCTGTTTCTCTCACACCCGTTTGCAGATGGTACTCACACCCGCCTGAGCTGTGGCAGCCACTGACCTATGTTCTGTCTCCATAGTTTCACCCCTTCTATAAATTTGTATCAGTGGAATCATGCAATACATAGTCTTGGGTGTCTGGTTCCTTTCACCCAGCACCATGCTCTTGAGGCTCATTTGTGTTGGGGAATGTATTAGCATTTTTTTTTTATTTTTATTGCCACATTAAATGGATGTATCACACCTACTTACCCATTCAGCAGCTGATGGACTTTTGGAGTGTTTCCAGCTTTTTGCTTCTCATGAATAATGCTGCTAACAACATTGGTGTATAAGTCTTTGGACAGACATATGTTTTCATTTCTCTTGGGTGGATGCCTAGGAGTGAAATTGCTGGGTCATGTAGTGAGTATACGTTTCACTTAAGGAACTGAGGAACTGTTTTCCAAAGGGCCTTTATTATTTTATACTCCTAGCAGTGATGCATTTATATTTTTTTAATGTTCATTGTAAGCAAAGGTACTCTCCTAAAGTGGCTGGAACTTCTTACCTTGGGTAGGCGAGTTATTGCCCTTGTAATCCTGCTCACTTTTTACTGATGCAACCCCTCCTTCATAAGTAGTTCAAAGGTAGGTCAGATTATTCTTCGTTGAATTATAATGAATTCAGAATAAATGTGACCCCAGAAATCTCCAGAAAATTGTTTCCTCTTTCTTAATAGGGAATGAAATGATAGAGATGACATTATTAAGGAAGGAACACCTATCCTCAATCTTTAAACATAAAGGTCAATTTCATCAGAAAATGAGTTTACATTCTTTCTGAAGGTAGGGTAGGAAGTGAGCTTTTTTTATGGAAGGAAGTACCTCTTATAAATGATAGCTACTGGGGAAACTGACTAAAGTTAGGGTAGGGCCATTAACTATAAATGTTGAGAAATCAGAAAAGAACTCAAGAATCTAAAGATTTTTAAGAGGAGAAAGCTTAATATAGTTCCCAGCATACTATTTTTATTTGGCAAGGAGTGCCATGCAGGTGGCAAAGAGGCAGTCCTGGAAAGGGGTGTCCCAGTTGCTTAATTCAGCATTTCTACCAAGAGTGGGATAAAGGCCAGATCTTCCTGTGGTGCCCTAACACACAGCTGGACAAAACCACGATGCCCTTGCAGTGCCTGAAAATGCCTGAAAAGTTAGAATGGCAGCCCGTTGAGAATCAGAGCATACTTTGTGGTAGCCCTCCTCTCGGCTCTTTTCCACACAGCGCACTGGGGACACTGGGCATCAAGTCACACCCCAGAAAAATCCACCTCACCTCACAGACCAGTCAGTTATTTTTTAAGTTAACTTGAGCTAAACTTTAAAATAATCAAAGTGTGCTTTAAAAAAAACAAACAAAACTCCTCACATCTCTTCTCTAAGTTCTCTCTGCTTCTGATACTCATCTTTTTTTTTTTTTTTTGTCTTGACCATATATCATTTTCTTGGGACTGGACTTAATGAAGAGATAGGTATCAACCAGTGAATTCTCATTCGTAAAAGGTTCACTTAAAATTATTAAACATGGGGGCACCTGGGTGGCTCAGTTGGTTGAGCATCTGCCTTTGGCTCTGTTAGGGTCATGATCCCAGGGTCTTGGGTTCCAGCCCTGCATCCGGCTCCCTGCTCAGTGGGAAGAACTGCCTCTCCCTCTGCTTCTGCCCCTCTCCCTGCTTGTGCTGGCTCTCTCTCAAATAAATAAATAAAAATCTTAAAAAAATGTTTAGACATGTATCCTGTGCTTTAGGGAAGTGAGGGAGTATTGGGCACTAAAAGGGTTTTCCTGGTACCCTTTAAAATATATCATATAGACAGGAAATGTCTTTCTCATAGGACCAGCACTTATAAGGCACATACGTACATGAACTAATGAGTCCAGTGTTTTTAGGTTGTTAGTTTTTAAGAAAGAAGAAGATGACCCTTGGGAGCTTGGACTCCATAGGGATAAAATGAGTAAGAATAATTTGTATGCCAGGAAAATATCTATTTATCTATCTATCTATCTATCAAGCTATCTAGCTATCTTTTATCTATCTGCTCAACTGTAGCTTTACATAGATGCACTTAACTGCTGAGTACAATAAAGAGAAAAGTTGAAGGATAAGAGTATGTGCCCAAAAAGGAATGGCTAATACATGTTAGTTGGTAAGTTGTGCCTAAATATTTTGTAGTGCCTATTTTTTTCCCTTTCTTTTCTTTTTTCTTTTGCTAAGTAGAGGGTGTGGAGCCTAACATGGGGCTGAAACTCATGACCCTGAAATCATGACCTGAGCTGAAATCAAGAGTTGGAAGCCCAACTGATTGAGCCACCCAGGTGCCCCTTGTAGTACCTATTTTTAATTGGCATTCTGTGCAGTTCCCTTATTTTCAGAAATTACCTCTCTAAAATACACACACACACACATGAACTCCACATTGGTTTTTATTATTGTTTTCCTTTTGAAAGTTTACTTCTGTATTATTGCACAGCTGGAGAATATTGGAGAAATACTATAGAGGGAATATCAAGATGTTAGTACTCCTGGTTTGGCTGGGTACTAGGTTGATTTCAGGATTGATCCCAAGGTGCTCATATCTAACCTGCATTCACTCTGGACTTGGCAAATTGACTTACTTTGACCAATGGCTCGGTAGTCAACACGATACAGCAGTGGGAAAGCCATTAATGCTCTCTGGGATGCGGGTAACTCCCATCTCTTCTCTTTGTTCTGTATTTTCTATCCTCAAACAAAATAACAACTTCTACATTTGTGACAGAATAAGCAAAACTGATCTGTAGTCATAACTTAGTAGTTGTTTTAATATGCATTTGACCATTCCAGTGCATTCCAGTGTTTACAGAACTTCATTTTTTGCTGAGAAATTTGGCAATGGCATTTGACTTTCCCCACCATCCAGAGGTGTGCTAATAAATATTCAACAACCAGTTCTCTGAAACACAAAAAGCCCTGATTTGTGGCATTTGCTGACTTCCAGGGTGCAAGCCTTCTCACCATGGCTGATTTTAAGCTAGCAGCATGACTTCCCTCAACATGGAGTAGGAAAGAGATGCGTACACCATTACAGTATTCTTGCCATACAGGTACAATACGGGTAAATGTTGTGAGGGCATAGGTAGAAATAAAAGGTAGAAAAATAACGAGGAAATGGTGAGTTCTGTGTATTTATTCTCATTGATTTAAATATAACCTATTTATTGTACATTGATATAATTTAATTTTTTTAAGATTTTATTAATTTATTTGACAGAGAGAACACAGCCAGAGGGGGAACACAAGCAGGGGAAGTGGGAGAGGGAGAAGCAGGCTCCCCACTGAGCAGGGGGCCCTATGTGGGGCTTGATCCCAGGACCCTGGGACCATGATCTGAGCCGAAGGCAGACGCTTAACGACTGAGCCACCCAGGCGCCCCAATATAATTTAATTTTTAATAATGATTATGCTTTTTTAAAAGATTTTATTTATTTATTTGACAGGGAGATAGAGAGATCACAAGTAGGCAGAGAATCAAACAGAGAGAGGGGGGGAAGCAGGTTCTCCGCTGAGCAGAGAGCCTGACATGGGGCTCGAACCAGGACCTTGAGATCATGATCTGAACCGAAGGCAGCGGCTTAACCCACTGAGCCACCCAGGCACCCCTAATGATTATGTTTAACAACCCATTTGTGGGATTCCTGTAAATGCAATAATTGGTTCTCACAAGTCACTATGAACTCGTTCCAGCACTTTCTGTACCTCATCCTACCACAGCTTCACCAATGTTTCCAGGGTCTGTGGGTTCCTGGAGAACTCTGTCAGGGAAGCATCTAACATAACATAATACCACAACTCAGCTCTTTTTCAAAAAAGATTTTAATTACTTACTTGAGAAAGAGTAAGAAAGAGAACGTGAACAGGGGTGGGAGAGGAAAGGAGCAGAGGGAGAAGGAGAGCAGGCTTCCCACTGAGCAGAGAGCCCAATGCAGGGCTCGATCCCAGGACCCTGGGACCATGACCTGAGCTGAAGGCAGATGCTTAATTACTGAGCCACTCAGGCGCCCCAAACTCAGTTCTATTTTCTAACATTTCTTTCTTCAAAGCAAGGCTGGGAGAATGCTGGTCCTCAAGTTCTACCTCAAGTGTCTGCTCTGAAGTAAATTTCCCCAGGATAATTCCTTCATTTATGTTCTAGCTGTAAAAACAGGTCATTGTTTAATGGCAACATATTAAAAAGCCATTGTTGGCCGTTACTATTTAAAGCTTATGCTGCTGCAGGGCACCTGGGTGGCTCAGTGGGTTAAGCCTCTGCCTTCAGCTCAGGTCATCATCAGGGTCCTGAGATCGAGCCCCACATGGGGCTCTCTGCTCAGCAAAGGAGTCTGCTTCCCCCTCTCTCTCTGCCTGCTGCTCTTCCTACTTGTGATCGCTCTCTCTCTGTCAAATAAATAAATAAGATTAAAAAAAAAAAAAAAAAGCTTATGCTGCTCCTGATTTGTCTGAGCTTCTTTCTCTTGCGTTTCCCCGTTTATATCTTTTTGTTTTTTGTTTTCTGTAATGGTCACCATCAGGCCTTCTGACTTTTTTTTTCTTTTTCTACTTCTTTTCTTCTCTCTCTCTGGGTCTTCTAACGTGGACATAATATAGAATCAACGTATAGATTTGTATTATTTGTTGTTTTTATTCAATAGAATATCATGTTCTCTTCTGAATTTAAATACTTTGTGAATAGGATGTGTTCTCTTTTAAATAAAAAAAATAACACAAATTTTATTTATGAGTCCCTTGAAGGATTTTGGGGGGGAATTGCCAATTGCCTTTGAGAGGGAAAAATAGTTTTTTAAACACTATTCATTCAGTCTGAGAGAACTCTACCCAATGAAAAATTCATAGATATAACAAATACAAAATTTTGAAGAGGACTCAGGAGGCTGGAACAGGGGCATGCCACATTGTGCTATCAACATAACTTGGAGCCATTTTTACCAAAAATTGAACAAAACAATCTGGAGATATTGTAATAACCCAAATTCTGTTCAGCACTCAGGTTTGAACCATCCAATGACATTTAATCTAACTTTTTGAGTAATTTGGCTCTCTGGCTGTGTGCTGTTCTTTTTTTTTTTTTTTTTTTAAGTTTTTTTTTTTTTTTTTCACAGAGAGACACACCGAAAGAGGGAACACAAGCAGGGGAAGCGGGGGAGGGAGAAGCAGGCCTCCTGCTGAGCAGAGAGCCTGATGCAGGGCCCTGTGACCATGACCTGAGCTGAAGGCAGATGCTTAATGACTGAGCCACCCAGACTCCTCTTGTGTGCTCTTCTCTGACTAAATAGCAAGAAGGGATGGTTGAGTGCTACAATGCGTGCCACATACCTGTCTGAATCAGGGAGAGCTGCTCCCAGCACATTCCATTCCACCAGCAGTGTGAGAATGGCAGAGAAAGCAACAAACTTGCAGATGTCACATGAACAGCCAAAGTGGTGCCTGTTGTTTAGACAAAGATGCTATTTTTAAAGTTTAGCCCCAATGCAAATTTTTGACTCTGTGAGATCAAGTAGTATTTCATTTTGAAGAGATCCTAGCAGAATACTGTGTACATACTCAGAATCACATTCGAGAAAATAGAAATATCCAGAAGGGAAGCTATGCAATTATTAATAGCTTACAAAATGAGACCTAATGGAAATAGTAATATCCCTCAAATCATTTAATCAATGGAGATAAAATGGAGACCTTCTTGAGGACAGAGACCAGGACTTACTCTTTTTTGGATCCCTCCAAGTGTCTCACTAACTACACAGGCCTTTTTTTTTTTTTTTGCATGTAAAACCGTTATAAAAACAGTAGCCTCTACAAAGAACCAACACATGTTAGGTGCATAGGTCTGAGTCCATTCAGGCTGCTATATAACAAAAGTATCACATAATAGGTGGCTTATAAAAAAATGAAATTTATTTTTCACAGTCCTGGAGGCTAGAAGCCCAAGATCAGGATGCCTCCCTGGTTGGGTGAGGACCCTCTTCTGGGTTCAGACCTCTTGTTGTAGCTTCACAAGGCAGAAGGGTCAGAGGAGCCCTGGGGGTCTCTTTTTAGAGCATTAACTCCATTCATAAGGACTTTACCCTTATGCGCCTTGCAAAGACCTTACCTCCTAATACGATCATGGGTGTTAGGATTTCAACATACGAATTTCAGGGAAGACACAAACATTCAGATGATCGCAGGGCCTAAGATCATCATCTCCTCCAGCTTTTAGCAGATGCACTCAATGAAGACTTATTTCATGGAGACCAAAGAGCGCTCGTATTACAACAGTTGGATCAACATCTCACCTCCCCTACTTCTCTACCCCTAACACAGGAAGACTGTGTCAGAGGATGAGTCCCAACCTTGGGCTTCTGTCTTCTTTCTTTGAAGATTTCCAGGCCCTAGAGTACTGATGAGGAGCGGCCTGGGGTGGGTTTTAATGTATGTTGGAATACTCAGGTGGACAGGAAACAGCAGGGAGTGCAGGAAGGAAAGATTCGGGGAGGACAACATAGTGACCTTCACGTGGGTGAAATGTGGCCTATTGGATGTCAAGTTCTTTAATGTCTTCCCCTGCATGCCTGGATGGGATGCAGGCAGATGCCTCTTCCTTCATGGGCCAAATTGAAATTACAAGTAGGAGGAATAAATGTTTCTCCTCATGATAAAATGGGCAAATACGGTTTTCATTAAGATCAAGGAGATTCAGGTTAGATCAAGAAAGACTCTTCTCTCAGTGAGAATTATTCACAATGAAAGCAGTTCTCACTGAAATGCTCAAGCTGTGACCTTCCTTCAAGCAGATGCCTAATTAAGGTCAGATTTCTATATTGCTCATGCTTGTAGTAAAAGGAATTAAAAGGGGGCAGATGCAATGAAAAATAGGAGATTCTGGGCACGTAAAGCATAGAAAAGTGTAGGACAGCAATCCAACAAGACTGACAATAACTATTTTACAGTTGACCAGGGATGATCTGTTTTCAGAACAAATTAATGAGAGCATGAGTTGAAATTTCCATTTATAAAAGAAACCAGAAACGTATAGGAAAATTAAACTTGACCTGTCACTCTGGAGGAAGGCTCTGTTTGGTTTCGGGGCTTTCCTTGAGAACAATGAAGTTTCATTGTTTGTCAGGTTCTCAGGTGTGGGATGGAAATCTATCTGTAGAACCACACTATTCAAAGCGTGGATTATCCTCTCCCCATATTTCCTGGCATGCCTGGAGTCCCCATTCTTGAGCTATCCGATTCCCCTTCTCAGATAAAAACTCCTGCAAATCTCACCTGTTAGAGGAAGTTGCTTTTCGTCTTGCCAAATGATCCAAATAATTTGCGGTTCAATGTGATCACTCCTCCAATCGCCTAGGTGCCTAGTCTTATAGGGCACACACCATTATTTTTTGGAGTTTTCTTCTGCAGAAGACTTTCGTGAGTCACAATACAGCTGGCGTCACTTGACAAAGGGTGATGAGACTAATTAGGTGAACTGGAAACCAATTACTTCTGAGGGCAGGAACAAGTGACAACTGAAGATGGACTGTGGTGAGCTCACGGGGTCCATCTGCTGCCACCTGCCTCATCTGTGACCCCAGGATTGCTGCTTAACCGCAATCAGAAGACCCCATGAACAACTCAAAGAAATGTATAATGGAGCTCATTTTCACAGTAGCTTACCAGCTTCCAAGCAATATAAAAAAGGTGGGTAACGTAACTAGGGAGTATCAACAAAATTTTAGAAAATGCATAATTCATGGCGCTGGGCCAGGAAAACATCAATTGGACAGTCCTGTGGGTAAATAATGAAATTGTTATGCCTCATTTAGCTCCCTATTGATTTGGAAGACGGAGAGTGGTTCCGAGGAAATTTATAAGCCAAGGCAAGTCTTGATTTGGATTCTCAGGGAGTACCAGAAGACTCCCACAACCTTTATCACTTGGCAACATACGCTGTAGACGTGTACTTTCAAACAACGGGGAATAATGGAGCTGGAAAATTGTGTTTTCTTGAAAAACGTCTTCAATAGTGCGAGAGACACCCATTTTGTGATCACCGTCTGCTAATGCATATTTGTGGGACTTCTCCGCCTTGGGACAGCTCCCTGTTTTTCTTTGTGAAGCTGAGCCACCGGGGGAAGGCTGCCTAGGTATTCTATTAGCATTTACTGTAACCAGTGTGTAGAAAACACAGACAACTGAAGTCATTGCTTTTAAAGCCCTTTTCACAATTGAATTTCCTGTGGAGAAGCAATATCCCAGGAGCATAATAGATTTTCCCCCCTCTCCCATTTACACAGACATTCACAGCTAACTAATCAGTTGCAATTCTAATCTATATTTCTGATTTGCTTACATGCATCTTGCAGGCTGGCAATCTTTTGAATTTAAATGCGACTTAACATAAAATAGAATAAACCACAAGCAAATGACACAGAATTGCTAACAGTAGAAACCTTGTTTACATTCCACATTCTGAAAATATTTTGTTCAGCTGGCTAGGGAAACCACATGGCTGAGACAGACTGGGTGACAATTGGGTTTATTGCCTGGCTGGAACCAGGATGGAGAAAGGGATGGTGTGTGATGTGGCTGTCTGTCACCTCCAACCTAGAGAAAGAACACATTCCCAGCACACATGCGACCCGTGTTTTAACAGATCTCTGATCATCCTTGCTAGAGCGTCATGCATGCCTGGCACTGGGCCAGAACAAGATGCCAGTCTTTTTGAATCTTTAGATAATAACCGTCTCTTCCTTTCTGTGGTCATCAGCGGATGCTACTTCTTTCATAAGACTCTCTCGAGCCCATTTGTTCTTCAAGTCCTTTGTTCCCTCCTACTTTCTGGAATTATCCCTGAATCATTCATATTTCTCCTTTCCACCTACATTTGAAGGTCTGTCGAGAGGCCTGTATTCTCTCGTCCCACTGCCTCACTTCACAATAGGTCCTGCACAGTCTACTAAGGTCAAGGACATTGGAAATGCAAAGCTACTCTTCAACATGGGCTCTGTTCTGCACAGAGAACATCTCACCAGCCAGACCTGTGCTGGGGGGCAGCACATGACTCTTTGGTCTACGAAATGAGAAGGGAGGCAGGGGAAAGGAGAGGGATGGGATTGGAATTTACAAGGGAAGAATCGGATTTAATAAACCGCTTCCTTCTTATTAAGTAGGCTCTGTGCCCAACCTGGGCCTCGAACTCACCATCCTCAGATCAAGGGTCCCATGCTCTTTAGCCCACCTCAGGAGAACAAAAGGCAGATGTTCTTTAGAGACCTAAGGAAGTCCTCATGGTTTTGTTGTTGTTGGTTTCCTTTGAAAAACAAAGCTCCTTAAGGACATTCGCATCTTGAAAGCGCAGGGATTTCAGGAGCCACAACGGGGAACACGGAGAGGACTCGGAGGAGAGGGTCTGTGGGGGCACTCAGCCTCGACTCTCAGCCTGCTGTATGTTCATCCGTAAAGAAGAGAATTTCCAGGAGCCACCGTGAGAATCAACTGAAGAGATTCCAGATTCCGTCTGGAGGTATTTCTCCAGTTTTCTGCCCTCACAGAGACCTGGCACCCTCACTAGCCTCTTTCCACTCTCCCTCTGCCCGAGCTGTGCTCAGTCTCCAGTCTCTGCAGTCTATGCTCCGGCAGCAGGCCTTGGACAGTGCTGCTCTTTTCCTACTCGGAGGCCTGCTCTCCACTTGCAGGGGGAGGCATGCAAAGCTCCCATGGGCTCCTGCTTTCTGCTCTGTGCTCTGAGATCCTGAGTCCCACACGCCCTGTGCTCCACCCACCCTGAGCCTTCCCCTCGAGCCTTGGAGGCTTGGAAAACAGGTTCCCAATATAGTCATCAAAGACCAAGAAATTATACTCCAAAATGAGAAAATAGAAAACAAATGGAATTATGAACAAATTCACTAGCAAATTTATAATTTATAAATGCTTAGAGAAGAATCCTCCCCCCTTCCCCCATGAAATAGATTTGCTCATGAAACAGAAGAAAAATGTAGTTAATACTTCCTTAGTTCTCAATAAAAGAGGATGTTTGGAATAAATACACATACACTAAAGTAAAACTTCAATCGAAAGCAATAAAAAGTATGATTTCATCTAACACAGCAGAAAGTGGAATCATGTGTGGATGACTAGTTTGAGGAAATGATTTAGGATGTGAAGGAAATGATATGTATTTTATTCTTTTACAGTGTCATTGATGTATGTTTTACACTCAGTAAAATTGCCCATTGTAAGCAGTTTGGTGGGTTTTGAGAAATATACATGATTGTGCCACCATAATTAAGGTTTTTGTTTTGTTTTGCTTTGTTTCTTTGAGAGAGAGAGAGGGAGGTGGGGGGCAGAGGGAGAGGGAGAGTCTCAAGCAGACTCCCCACTGAGCGAGGAGCCCACAAGGGACTGGATCTCACCATGGGAGATGACCACATGAGCTGAAACAAAGAGTTGGAGGCTTAGCCAACTAAGCCACCCAGGCGCCCCTGATCTGGCATGGTGGCTTTGAGATTCTTTTGTGTTGTGTATTCCAGAAGTTCGTTTTTTCTTCTAGTTGGGTCCATTGTATGAATAAACAACATTTTGCTTATCCATAAACAAATATTTGAGTGGTTTTCATTTGGGGAGTTATTATGAATAATGTTATTATGAGCATTCATATAAAAGTCTTCGTATGGACATATGATTTCATTTTTCTTAGGTAGCTGGAATGAAAATGTTAGTACGTTGGTAAATTGGTACAAACCTAAGGTAGATTTATACTTAACTTTTAAAGAAGCAGTCAAACTTTTCAAAGGGGTTGTACCATTTTACATTCTCACCATATCCTCACCCACATTTGATATTAGCAGTCATTTCGATTTTAGCCATTTTAATGGACATGTAGTCGCATCTCGTTATGGATTTAATTTGTATTTCCCTGCTGACCAATGATGTAAAACATCTTCCCATCTGCCTGCTGGCCATTCAAATATTCTTTAGTAAATGTCCAGTCAGACTTTTGTGTTCATTTGTCCAATCAGATTGCTTGTCTTCTTATTAATCGCATTTTAGGAGTTCTATTTATATTCTGAATACAAGTCCTTCATCAGATATGCATTTTATACATATTTTTTCCTAATCTGTGGCTTGCCTTTTCATTTTTTTCTGGTGTTTTCCAAGAAGCAAACATTATTAATTTCAATGAAGTTCAATTTATGGATTTTTTCTTTTATTTTTGTGCTTTTTATGCCTCATCCAAGAAATCTTTGCCTAACTCAAAGCCACAAAAATACTCTCCTGTGTTTTCTTCTGTAGGAAATAATTAGAGTAAAGAAACAGACATGGAGGGCTGCCAATCCATAAACTATTTTTAGGAAAAAAGTAAGTAGAACAAATAGATTAGAAATACTAAGTATAGAAAAAAATCTCTTTACAAACCTAAAAGCATTTAACATCTGTATCTAAAATAAACCTAAGAACAAAGGCTCGAGGTAGGTGGTCACTGATAGGGTAGAGGTAGGGAGTAGAGAGAAGATAAATCATGCGTGTTTCAAAGACAGTTTTAAAAAAAGTACATGTTGTAGTTAAATGCTTAAATCTAGAAAGGATCTTATCTTTCTAGCCCCAACCCTTGAATCCAGGCTGACTCACCCACTCTCCTATGAAATGAAGGCCTGGAGGACTTTTCTGTTCCTGTTCAGAGACTGTGCGGCTTTTACCTTCTCTCCTCTTCCAAACCCTGAGCACGTGGCTCCCAGAACCCACCCCGGTCCTTGCTTTGTGCTCTAGGCCCTCTCGTTCTCTCTTCTCTGCAATCAAATGGTCTACTGGACCTCAAAGGACTCTACCTGGGAAAATGCAGCACTGTCCTGGTTGCAAGGCTGAGAGGTGACAGTCCATCATCCTATGGCTGAACAAGGGAAGGCATTGAAGAATACAACTTCGGAAAGAACTAACCCAGCTTAGTATACGACTTCTTCTCTCCAGCAGTGGAACATGGGAAATAATGGAATAATACCTACAGAACTTAGAAGGAAAAAAAGAGAATGTAACAATCCATTTGAAGGCAGTTGAAAAAAAATCAAATATGTGTTTTTTCAGAATATAGCTGATCCCAGCGTGATTTTGGCAAAAGGTGCCTTAAAATACGCTCAGAATAATTTTTGAGAGGCAAATCAGAGAAGAAATGAATTAATGGAGGGTGTGCAGATGAGAACTGGTAATAAACTTTAAAATCTCCAAAGATGGAGATACAGCTAAATGTACTAACCTATGATTAGGACAAGAGCAGTTCTGGAACTGTTAAAAATAGTGTTAGCACACAGCACAAAATATGAACAGCTTGAAAGGTAATGTTCAGAATTTAACTGAATCCACGAAGATGGGTTCAAACTTACTACATGCAAGGCACTGAGCTAGGCGTGATTCGCAAGGACATAGAGATGCATTAGCTCTGTTCTTGGGAGTTTATGATGTGGGTGGAAAGATAAGGCCCACTGTCTTAGCGAGGTTTAGGCAATGACAACGGAGCAACTGGTCAGCAGGATCTGCGCTGCCCAGGAGCCCATATCTGGGACTAAACTAGAGTATGGTAAGTTTGGATAAAGTAGGTCAAGTTCTACAGAAGACACTTTTTGGAAGGAAAAGAGCATCTGCGTCTATCTGTGCCAGAACAAAACTCGGGTATACATGGCAGGAAGCCAGATGGGGAGACACATCCCAGGGTTGGTTCAGGTAGGCATCTGGGGATCAGGAGGCCAGGGCTTTCCAGTAACTTCACAATCTGGCCAAGCACAGACGGGGTTATTATCATCCCTTGGTGGATGTTTTTCTTTCTGGGGGCAGTCTTTGATCTGCAGTCCTGGTGCTGCCTCTGACATGCCCCGAGAAGGGGTGATAGCTAGTGGGAGAGTGGAAACCCCCAGCTGCAGGAGCGCCCTGCCCGGCCACACTATTCAGATCAGCTTTTGAAATGGGTGTTGTGCCCATACCGTGTCTGTGAATGGGACACTTCATGGTCCCTGCTTGGGAATAGTGTCTAGTTTCGCGGGAGATGCAGATGCCCAGACAGTGACCTCTGTCCATTGGGGTAAGTGGTGAGTAGGACAGCGAGGTGTGCATGGTGCCCTGAATGCATGAAGAGGGACCCTTACTTAGCCTGACTGCCAGGGCTTATCAGGGAAGAGTTGCTGGAGGAGAGATACTTGGAGGATTATAGGAATTTGTCGTGTGTTATGAGAAGAGAGAGACGTTTGAAAGAGAGGAAGAGCTTAAGGAAGTGGAGCAAGGCACATTAGGGCATAGTGTGTGCAGGGAACTGTGTGTAGGTCGGTAATGCTGGAGCTTAGGGTGGTGTGAGACAGGGATGAGGAGGGCCATCCCCAGGGGCCAGATCCTAAAGAGCTCTCCATCCATACCAAGAGACTGGCCCATATCCTGTGTGGGATACGGAACCATTGAGAGGTTTTAAACAAAAGAATGACATTATTAGACCGGAATTTTAGGTAGCTCACCATGGTGGCTGATGGGGAAGGGAATGAGACCAGAGACAGGGAGGTTGGCTGAGTAACCGTCACTTTAGCCCCCAGTAAGAGACAACAGGCTTGGATTGAGGTCCAAGTGGTAGAAGAGGAGAAAATGGAAAAGATATGGAGAATGTTTAGGAGGGAGACTCTGTGATGGGTGAGGGAAAATGAGATGCCTAGCGTTTCTTCCCGGTCGCTGGTTGAGTTCCGGGATGGGACTTGGTGAAAGTGACATGTAATGTCAGAGTGGAAACAGGCATGAAGCTGCGGCAGATTAGCTGGGAATCCAAGGAGAATTATCCTTTTTTAAAAAAAGGGTTTTATTGTAATAAAAGCAATGTATATACACTGTAGAAAATTAGAAAATGCAGAGAAGACAAAAATAAAATCATAAGAAGATCTCATTCCATCACCCATTGATTAAATTCTTAGTGTATATCCTTGTAAATCTTTTTTTTTTTTTCTAGAAGATCATATTGTCTGTCCATTCTGTCTTGTTTGTTGCTTTTTTCACTTAACAGTCTCCAACTTTTCATGTCCATAAACTTAGGGACATTTTATCTAACATTCCATTTGTATTACATTTCCACAACCATGCTAAAATGGTCCTTCCTACCTCATTTGTCCAAACTACTGTTCTGACCCAAAACCATGAAACACACCTGATTATTATTACAGATTGTAGACACTATGTCATAAGGCACAGTCTCTGTTTTCATGGTACCGTCTCATTAAAGAGAAAAGACCAGTTGAATTACAGAATGTCCCACTGTAGAATGTGCCGCCTTCTGGACCCATGTGGTCCTTCCTATAGGAAGTGTCATTCAGCTGGTTCCTCCATCCTACAGGGAGATTCCTCCACAGTCACTAGTGAAGAAAAAAACAAGTAAAAGAAAGCAAGTAGTAAGCATAGAAAATGATCAGTCTAAAGGAGGTGTGCTAAGGAAGGATAGTCTTCCCCTGAAATTCATACATTGAAACCTACTGACCGAAGCGATAGTATTAGGAGGTGGAGTCTTTAAGAGGCGAGTAGATCCCTATAATGAAATTAGTGCCCTTAGAAAAGAGGTCCAAGGCCGCTTCCTTACCTCCTCCCCCCACCATACTGGCACCCGGAGCTCAGACTTCCAGCCTCCAGAACAATGAGAAATACATTTCTGTGGTTGATTTGTCACCCACTTTGTGGTTTTTGTTTTAGTCCGAAGGGACTAAGACAAAGTACAAAGACAGCAAGTGCAATAGAATTTCAGAAAAGGGAAGATGATATTTGAGTAGACCCCTTGAGTATGCATAGGATGTGGGTAGTTAACCACCTAGAGAAGAACTCAGGGAGATGGCACGATGAGCAAAGGCCCAGATACGGGAAAGTATGAGTCTGATCTGATGACTACAGTGAATTCTTTTTATTCAGAGAATGCTGCTACTGCTTACCAAAGTCACCAATGATACAAGTAGTTGTTATTTATGATTGTTGTAACTAGAAACATTATTACTACTAGTGTTTACAAAGGATATTTTCTTTCATATTGCACCACCAAAGAGTACTGATGTTTCCAACAATTTTACTGTCTGAAAGAGTTCAAACAAATGAAGTTTATTCAGAATGTGCATTTGAGGGGCGCCTGGGTGGTTCAGTGGGGTAAACCTCTGCCTTCGGCTCAGGTCATGATCTCAGGGTCCTGGGATCAAGCCCCGCATCAGGCTTTCTGCTCAGCAGGGAGCCTGCTTCCTCCTCTCTCTCGGCCTACTTGTGATCTCTGTCTGTCAAATAAATAAATAAAATCTTTAAAAAAAAAAAAGAATGTGCATTTGATACAAGAAATGTGTTACTATTCTCTCATGTTCTGACTTTGTTTTATTTGGGTTACTTAAAGATGTACTCTGGACAATAAATTCACGGATGATATAGATTTTCAGAACGATACACGACTGCCCTGCTGAAAATCTTTTTCTGTGATAAAACTAGAGAGCTTCTCAGAGGTTGGAGTGGACATTTTCAGTTAGAAGTTAATTGCATTGAAAAGAAAGTAGATGCGTGCTTTTGAAAATAAGTTATATCAGATGTCTGCTTGAATTTTCCTCAGTAATTGATACATCCTCCTAAGATTTGATCACTGAAATGAACAGACCTTTACTTCTAACTTGTGTACATGAGATTGCCGTTACAATCCTAACACGAGGATTCTAGATGCTGTCGTCGAATGCTGAGAGAACTGTTTTCCTTTAGTCTCCTCACTAATTTGGATTCTAAACCTTACAATCATTTTGGTCTCTTCTCTTTCCTTTGTTTCAATAGTCATGATGCCCATGGAGTCTTCATCTTTTTTTTTTTTTAAGATTTATTTATTTATTTATTGACAGACAGAGATCACAAGCAGGCAGAGAGGCAGGCAGAGAGAGAGGAGGAAGCAGGCTCCTCACTGAGCAGAGAGCCCGATGTGGGGCTCCATCCCAGGAACCTGGGATCATGACCTGAGCCGAAGGCAGAGGCTTTAACCCACTGAGCCACCCAGGCGCCCCTGGAGTCTTCATCTTAAATGCTTCTTGCTATCATACCTTTTCTTTTTAGTTCTTATTATGTGTACACTCATTGCCACTTATCACATATGCTATCGTAGTAATAAAAATCGACTCCTGTTTCTGGTTCTTCACCTACATACTTTCCACCAGGTAAATTATACTGAAACCCAAATTTCGGCCTGCCGTTAAACACAGACACAGACAGATAGACGGACAGACAGACAGACATACAACCTCCAGAGACTACATGACAGTCCTAACTCCATTCTTCCTGCCAGGAAACGTCTGATCCAGCCTGACTGATCACGCTCTGGGTCTAAAAAGTTGTAGCTTCTTGAGCACATCCCACATTCATTTCCAGCTCTGGTCCTTTGCCTCTGCCATTTTCCTGCCTTGAAGGAGGCTCTTCCTTCCGTCATTTCTAAATCCTGCCCGTCTTTAAAGGTTTATCTCATGTCCACAGAGCTTTTCTCGGTGGCCCCAGTAATTTCAATCTTCTATGAAATTACATAATTTAATTTGTGCATGTAATTTACTTTCAGTTCTTATTATTCTTGACTTCTCCTAGTTACTTAATAGCTGTTTTGTTTCATTTATTTAGGTTTTATTTAAGAGGGTGGTTGAAGGGGAAGGTTGTCCTCGAATAGTGCTGTATTAAAGAATTCGGTGGCAGCCAGGCTCTAATATGTAAGCTATGACATCTGTCTAAAGCTATGGTTTGTAACCTTGGCGACACTCCAGAATCACCTGGAGATCTTTTGAAAAGACTGCTTGGATCTCAGATCAGAATTCTGATTCAATTGATCAGGAGGTGTGGGGTGGGTGTTAAGAGTTGCCCAGGTGATTCTAACGTGCAGCGAAGTCTGAGACATTGAACTACAGCCAATGCCGAGCTTTGCCCATTCAGAGGAAGGCGAGCCATTTAGGCTCTTTCCGGCTGGGAGACAAGCTAGTATGAAAAAGACTGATGACCTTCTCTGGGACAAATGAAAAACACATCCATGAGGCAGTGATTGAAACCTACATTGTAATAGGCAACCATCAACTAAATAGAAAAGAAACATCACCAGTAGTTAAAAGTAAGAAGGACAGTTTGAATAAATAAGAGACAGGGTTTGTTAAAAGGTTATTAGGTAACAGTGACATGGATTGAGAAGACTGCAAACTTGTATATTATTTTACACTTTGCCCGAAATACTGTATGTTGAGGGAGGGGCAGATGTCAAAACACTTGTTCAATTTTAAAGTGTCAAAACTAGGGGCACCTGGGTGGCTCAGTCAGTTAGGTGTCTGCTGTCAGCTCAGGTCGTGATCCTGGGGTCCTGGGATTGAGCCCCACATTGTCTTCCTGCTCAGTGGGGAACTTGCTTCTTCCTCTCCCGCTCCCCCTTCTTGTGTTCCCTCTCTTACTGTCTCTCTCTCTGCCAAATAAATAAATAAAAACTTTTTAAAAAGTCACAATTAAATGTGAGCAGGTTTTACACACACTTGTACATACTATATCTGTGTATTTTATATTACCCTCAATAAAAACCAGAGCTCAATCAAAATGTTTAATGTTAATTAATAGTAGAGTTATATTAGTGGCTCTCTAATAGTTTCATGTGGCAAAGCATCTAGAAATCATAAGATTTTTTAATGGAATACCATGAAATATGGGTAAAGTAAATATATGGGAGTTAAATATACAGTTTTATATTAAATCAGATGAATGTCTATACACAATTTATAGCAAGAGTCAAAGGCTTAGAAAAAAAACAATTTTAGGGGCACCGGGGTGACTCAGTGGGTTAAGCCTCTGCCTTCAGCTCAGGTCATGATCCCAGGGTCCTGGAATTGAGCCCCACATCCGGCTCTCTGCTCAGCAGGGAGCCTGCTCCCCCCCCCCCC
>ML102646.1:41178-61389 GCA_003697995.1 Taxidea taxus jeffersonii
CCCCCCCCCCCCGCCTGCCTCTCTGCCTACTTGTGATCTCTCTCCCTCTGTCAAATAAATAAATAAAATCTTAAAAAAAAAACCCAAGTCAGGGCACCTGGGTGGCTCAGTGGGTTAAAGCCTCTGCCTTCGGCTCAGGTCATGATCTCAGGGTCCTGGGATGGAGTCCCGCATCAGGATCTCTGCTCAGCAGGGAGCCTGCTTCTTTCTCTCTCTCTCTCTCTGCCTACTTGTGATCTCTGTCTGTCAAATAAATAAATAAAATCTTTAAAAAAAAACCCAACTTTATAAAAACCAATGGAGAAAGCACTATCATTAACCTAAATTTCTCTTTGAGTTGTAAAAAAGTCATCCCTTTTTCATTTTTAAGGGGCAGGATATTTCAGTTCTGTACAAGAAAATCAATATTCTTTGAGAGATATTCTTTGAGGAACGACTTCCTTTTACCAGTGAACAAAATGCATTAGTAAGTGCAATATTCTTGTTTCCCTCGTGCTTCACACAGGGACAGAGCCTACCTCCTGGCACTGTGTGCCATCAGAAACTAAAGAAGGCAGTAGCTGACTGTGGGGCTTGCCTTGTAGCCCCAAACACTCTAAGCAGTATAAAATATTAAGTGAGCATTTCACAAAAATAAGAGGGAGGGAAAGAAGAAAGGAAGGAAAGAAGTCTGTTAAATTATGTCCTTCATGAACCAACTACAAACTGATTTGAGATGAGGGCTCTATTACAAAAAAATTGTGCATTTCCTGAACCAGTGCAATAGTTAAAAATCTTTGGTTTTCTAGGAATTCATTTTCTTTTCTTTCTTTTTTTTTTTTTTTAAGAATACCATTCTCTCTCTCTTTTTTAAGATTTTTATTTATTTATTTATTTATTTGACAGAGATCACAAGTAGGCAGAGAGGCAGGCAGAGAGAGAGGGGGAAGCAGGCTCCCCACTGAGCAGAGAGCCCAATGCGGGGCTCTATCCCAGGACCCTGAGATCATGACCTGAACAGAAGGCAGAGGCTTAACCCACTTAGCCACCCAGGCACCCCTAGGAATTCATTTTCTTTTCTTTTCTTTTTTTTTTTTTTAGAACTTTGCAACAAGTTTTTTATTTTTGCTTTTATCTAGTGCAGTGTTTGAAACCTAAAGAAATACATTTTCTCTTCAAATTTGGATGTGTATATAAATATCATTTGTCTGGACTCAGCACACTCAAGGAATTCATTTTCTATTACATATTTCTCTTGAAACAAAAATATGTCTTCCTGTTTAAACTGTCCAATTATTTTAGTTTTCTGTCTTCTGAGCTAAAGTCCCTTGAAACTTATTTTTCAAAAAAAAAAAATCTAAAATTTCCCAAGAAGTCAAACTGGATTAAAAACACATCAACAACCTGAAGATGAACATATGGCAAAATTTTCAGATACCTTATTTAAAAATATACAAAAAAAATGCTACCCAGATAGATTTTAAAATGTGACAAAGGGATACTTTTCTGCATAGGCAACTATAATGATCTCTGTTCCTTTCTTAAAAAAAAAAAGCGATTAAAAAAATAAAAGTCCATCTTTATTAACAAAGTAACAGTCTTATAACTTTTAGCTATCCACAGAAACCATACAGACTTTGAAATGGACTGGCCTTACATCTAATTGGAAGGAAGCAGGTGACACATCAGAACTGTGCTTCTTGCTGATTTTTAACTGCAGTAAAAATACCAATTAAAATGAAAACAATAAATAAAATAAAATAAAAACAATAAACAAATTTTGTGTGCATATTTGCCGGAGATCTCCAATCTTGTACACTTTACGGCTCTGTCCTGATACTTGTGTCTCTGACCCTTAATTCTGTTTGGTTTTAGGCTCTTCAGATTTCTAGCAGAGAAAATAATCTTTATTACATACTGAGATATCGTGCTTCTTAAGTGAGTTAGAGAATATCTTCTTAGACAAATCGTATACTTTTGTATATGATATATAACAACAAATGCCAATTTTTTCTGCTGTTTTTATAAGGTCCATTAATAATTCATTCATTTGCACTATAAGAGAATAACGTGTTCTAGCTGAATTTTCCAGATAGCACAAACCTACCATTAAGCATCCAGCTGGAACAATCAAAACAAAATAAAACAAAAACTTTTTAGACATGAAGATCTTTTGAAAAATGTCATACAGTTTAACCTTTCCTCAGTTCCTCAGGGTCCTCATTTTGGGCATCCTGTAAGGAGGAATACAGAAATACCACGATGTTGCATCTTACTGTGGTCCAAGCATGGGATAAACGCGGGCACTCGATTTCTACAGCACAGCTGAGACATGGCAGGAATGTGCAGATTTGAATAGTGGATGTGATATATGGGTCTGTCCACCTGCCCCACTCTACTTGGAAGTTCTGGAAGGCAAGGACTGCTTGTTGGTGTTTTGTGTCTCA
Organism: Taxidea taxus jeffersonii; assembly: GCA_003697995.1. Classification (NCBI taxonomy): domain Eukaryota; kingdom Metazoa; phylum Chordata; class Mammalia; order Carnivora; family Mustelidae; genus Taxidea; species Taxidea taxus. The sequence goes on from ML102646.1 coordinate 43,605, forward strand.
AGCACAGAGTGATTGGTGGTCCTTCCTCATCAAATGCTTATGAGGAAGTGAGCCTATGAGGATCCTGGCCAAAATCTCTTCCTTTTTGTCCAGTTAAGCTCTGAATTGCAGAAAGTGACACTAGGGGAGGCTACCCAGAGTTATCATTAATCTGATATGTTCAGCTTTAGGGCTTCGATTTCAATTTTTAAATAATGAATCGGGGCATCTGGCTGGCTCAGTTGGTAGAGCAAGTGACTCTCATTCTCGAGGTTGTGAGTCTAAGCCCCATGCTGGGCAAGGAAACTACTTTTTTTTTTTTTTAAAGACTATTTATATATGAGAGGGAGAGAGAGAAAGAGAGAGAGAGAGAGAGAGAATGAGTGCAGGGGCAGGAGCAGAGGGAGAGGGACAAGCAGACTCCATGTTGAGCGTGGAGCCTGACTCAGGGCTTGATCTTAGAACCCTGAGTTCTTAGAACCCTGAATCATGAGCTGAGCTGAAACCAGGAGTTGGACACTTAATGGACTGAGCCACCTTGGTGCCCCAAGTGGGAAGCCTACTTTAAAAAAAAAAAATTAAAATGATGGATCAAAATTTTAAAATGTTTGATGAGATAGAAAGTGCTACATTTGCAAGGGTCGGAATGCATGAATATTCCAAAGTATACACATTTGTCTCTAACGGAAAAGTCATAACCTTTGGTTCGAACGCAACAGGTCCTCTCCCGTAGTACTTGAGAGGTGCTTACTGTCATTTTAATCAACCGATCAAAATGAGGAATAGCATGAAGGATCTCTGCTTCATTTAATCCTACTAATTGTCCCATAATAATGAATCTCACCTTGTAGCACCTGGGTGTTAAATCTCATTAGGGCTGAGGACAAATAAATTGTCAAATTTCACATTTAGAGAGGTGACCCCTTCTTGATCTTTCACCAGAATGATGAATTTTTACTGTCTTCCACGATGGTGAGCCTAAGCTCTCACCAGTTTAGAAAACAACTTAAGTCTAACGCTTATGAAGAGAAATTTAAATCTCCAGCGGATCCGGACATATAAGAGGTACTTACATCAACCTGTGGGGAGAACAAGAGCTTTCCTGGTTGTTTGCCACGAAGTGCAAAATAAAATGTTTAAACCGATGGTAACCGCAATCACAGTCCCGGGGAAACGCCATTTCCTTTTCCTAAGGTCCTTGCAGCTTCCTCCTAAATATAATAAGCTCATGACTTGGATCGTCATATTTGTATCACAAAAGCAGAACGCGTGCACCCTGTCACACCCCGAGGCTCTCCGGGACGTCCTGCCTCATAGAGGCTTCAGGTTGTTTTGCAAATTCCAACACCAGTAGTTAACTGCCTTTCTCTTCCCTCCCTGTAGCATCTTTTAACCTGTAAAAGGCCTCTCCTCGTTCTGCATTCTGTCACTTATAGAATGATGACGGTAAAAATTAAATTTAAACAAAAAGTCAATTCAGCTATGACTCTATCCTTTACATCATTTTGGCAAGAAGAAAAATTTTTTTTCCTTTCCTCTCTCTCTCTCTCTTTTGTAAATGGAAGATATAGTGTTCCTTATTTTCAGCTTTATTGGGGTATAATCAACTAAGAAAACTGTAAAATAGTTAAAGTGCACGAACGCTGGTTTGACATGCACTCGCTGTGAACGGATTTCCCCCAAGAGTTAATGAACACTTCCAGATCTTTCGTCTTCATAGAAGTTTCCCTGATGCTCTTTCTGATCCTCTCAATTCTTCGTGTTCATCTTTGTCCTCGTCTTTGAGTCACCAGTTTTTATGATCCCAGAGAACCACGTCTCCTCAGAGAGTGTGAGATTTCAATATAGAGGCTTTAACCCACTCTACAAACACATTTACTTATTTATTATAACTAAGCTCTACACCCAGTGTGGGGCTTGAACTCGTGACCCTGGGATCGAGGGTGGCAAACTCTAACCCCTGAGCAAGCCAGCTGCCATTCTCTGCATTTAAATAGAAACTAGGGGCCCCTGCCTGGCTCAGTCCGTACAGCATGTCAACTCTCGATCTCAGGATCATGAGTTCAAGCCCCATGTTGGATGTGGAGCCTAATTAAAATGAAATAAAATAAATAGAAACCAGATCCTAAAAATACATCACTTGGTAGATAGGGTTAACTAGCTGTCAATAGTTTTAAATAACAGACCACTTCTCCCATAAATGCAAAGGTGATACAGGTATAAACTTAGAAAGTTAGTAAAATACTCCTTAAATGTCAGTGGGTGGTGGACAATGTGGAATTTGGAAGCTTCTTGGAGAACCAGCCTTTTGCAGGGGTGCCTGGGTGGCTCAGTGGGTTAAAGCCTCTGCCTTCCGCTTGGGTCATTATCCCAGGGTCCAGGGATCCAGCCCCACATTGGGCTCTCTGCTCAGCGGGGAGCCTGCTTCCCCCGTGCCCCGCACCCCCCCACCCCCTGCCTCTCTGCCTACTTGTGATGTCTATCAACTAAATAAACAAAAATCTTAAAAAAAAAAAAAAAACACAGCCCTCTGTGATTTTAGGATTGATGGATGACCTTTAATAAACTCATTTCATGTGACTTTTTATATGCTAGGCACTGCATTAAGCACTTTCTATGGTTATTTCATTTAATTTTTTAAAAAAGATTTTATTTATTTGACAAAGAGGTAGAAAGAGAGCATAAGAAGGGGGAGCAGGAGGCAGCAGGCAGAGGCAGAGGGAGAAGCAGACCCCCCACTGAGCAAAGAGGCCAAGGTCTGGCTGGATCCCAGCACCCTGGGATCATGACCTGAGCTGAAGCCAGCTTAACCCACTGAGCCACCCAGGCCCCCCTCATTTAATTTCTATAACAATTGTGCCTAGGTGGCTTAGTTGGTGAAGCATTTGCCTTTGGCTCAGGTCATGATCCCAGGATCCTGGGTTCAAGCCCCGTGTCAGGGTCTCTGCTGAGCAGGGAGCCTGCTTCTCCCTCTCTTCTGCCTGTTGCTCAGCCTACTTGTGCTCTCTCTTTTTCTGTCAAATAAGTAAATAAAATATTAAAAACAAAAATCCCAAGAAAACAATTGTGTAAAGAAGGTACTAATATTGGTAAGAAAACTGACCCTGAAATTGGTTAAGTAATTTCCTTGCTCAGGGTCACACAGCTAGAAATATCCAGAGGCAGGACTCCATTTAGATCTGAGTGAATTCAAAGCTCGCACTTTGAACCATTTGGCCACGTTGCTGCTGGGGTGTTGTTATTTGACCCATCTCTTCCCTCATTCAGTCTTAGATGCCTGGCATTCCACAAACTGATTCATTCCTTTATGTTAAGGCATCGTCTCTTGTTAAAATACTAATGCTTTGGGTGAGCCAATACTGTAAGCTGTTTTGGTCATTAATACTTTTGTGTGAGTTACTATATTACAGTCTTTCTACTATGATTCATTTTGCCTAAAAACAACTGGGAGCAAAGGAAAGAGAAACTTTTCTCCACTAGGTAAAAGGTATTTGTGTCTTCTTTTAGCTTATGGGAGCTTGTGACAAACAAAAGATTTCATGTCAAACTGGTTCTTGGATTAGAAGACATTTCTGCAATAAAATTTCTTATGGAGCCCATCAGAACTATTTCAATGAAATACTTTGAAGCATGTTTCTATCAGGTCAGTAAAGAAGCTTTAATTGGAAAGCTAACCATCGACAAAACCAATCAAAACCTCATCATTTTTGGCCAGGTTTTGTGCAAGCGGGATTTAAAAGGTAACCCAACTCATCAGGAGAAACTGATTGTGGTGTTGGCTAATGTTGCTAATTTCCAGTCTGTTTTAAATTGGGATTCCTGTCTCCTGCCTGTTCTCTTGGAGGGCAGTTTCAGTTAGATCTGAGATGCTTTCTCATCATTGTGCAGATGCCTGCACAATTTCTTGACTTGAAGTTTTGTAAATCAAAGGGATTTTACATATTTTTATTCATTCATTCATCTATTTATTTTAGATTTTATTTATTTGACAGAGAAAGAGCACAAGCAGGTGGGCGGGACACAGGTAGCAGGCAGAGGGAGAGGGAGGAGCAGACTCTCCACTGAGCAGGGAGCCTGATGCAGGGCTCGATCCCAGGACCCTGGGATCATGACCTGAGCTGAAGGCAGATGCTTAGGGCCACCCAGGCGCCCTTACATATTATTTTGAAGTGGCCCTTAAGGTGCTCCCACTGATGATTTTGTTAGAAGGTAGAAACACCGAGAGAGGGATGGAAACTTAAATAAACTAAGTGAAATTGAAAAACTAGCAACATTTGGTTTCTTTACGAAGTAACGGAGACAGGTGAGTCTAGCAACCTGGGTTCCCAAGGTTTCCCCCAGGCCATGTCTGTGCTGCTTGCCTCTCTCTCTCTCTCCCTCTACCTCATTAGTCAGCGCCAACTCTCCAGCCACAGGTGTGAATAAGAGGCTAAAGGCAGCTGATTCATAGCCCCTCATCCTACCTGGGTCTGGGCAGGTTAAGATAGTGCTCATTTAAGGATCCTGGCAATCAGGCTGCATTTTGGGGGTCAGTTAACCCCCCCATTTTAATTAAACAGTATATATATGTTAAAACTCAAGGAATCTGGCCAACAAGCTGGGCATTTCTGGTTGGACCCCACCAAGCACTAAAATTTGACTGCGACATTCAGTCCCAATACACCCTGGTCATATAGCTACCGATAACCATGCCTGAAAGGGCTTTGTTGTACCTGCAAACCGGAAGACAACAAAAGAATTCAGTGAGATGGTCAGAGCCCAAACACTTGATACCATCGGATCCTTGAATTACACAACTCATTTCTCTTGTTACGATTCTAGGCTTACAAAACAAAATTCTCATATATTGGTTTTCCACAAATCTCACTTACAGCAGGGTCGGGGGGCGGTAGGGGGTGGAGAAGTCGGGGTCTGATTTACCCACACACTGTATTTTTTTATTATAGGCGAACCTCTTGGCCTGCAGATTTATTAACTTCATCTCCTGTGATGTCAGGATGCATCAGGCCCCCCGAGCCCAGTCAACTCCGCCCAGAGACATGAGTGAGTTTTTGAGTGAGCAGGTTGGTGGGCTGTGTCCTGGACAGTGGCGAATGGGAACTGGTGTCACTTGGGTGGGCGATCAGCTGTCCTTCCCGGAGGAGACCCCCAGTTGGGACTGCTCCTCACTGTTTAAAACTTTTCCACCAACATCTTAGGTCCCAGGATGCGAATTGTGTGACTTCACCCATTCATCCCAGCAAGAGTGTGTGGCCTAATCAGCTCTTTGGGGAAGAAGACAATTGTCTCTCCCACAAGTTCTCTGTAAAGGCATTTTAAAAGGAGAAGGGAAAAAGTGCTTTGACACAAACTATCCTTCATGATGGGCAAATTGTCTCAAGGAGACAACCTTAATGGCTGAGTGTGAGTATTTTTCCTTTACAGAGTGCACAGGATAATTACCTAAGTTACTCATTATATCTAAAGTTATTTTATGCCATGTTGTGATAAAGACAGAAAAAGAAAGGGCACCCAGTTGGCTCAGAGGGAAGAGCATGTGACTCTGGATCTCAGGGTCATGTATTTGAGCCCCACATGAAGTGTAGAGACTACCTAGATAAATAAAACTTTAAAAAAAAAATAAAGTTGGGAAAAGGAAATACCAGAACCAAATTTTAAGCCCACATCCTATACCTTTATGTCTGGATCTCTCGGTTATATCCCACGGTGCCTTTTGAGATATGTGTGTGTGTGTGTGTGTGTGTGTGTGTGTGTGTGTATACACACTTCATTCATAGAGTTATGAATGAAGTTTGAGAATAAGATATCTGTGTTACAACGGGAAATACTCTAATAAGACATTTTTAAATACTGATCATTCTGTGACTTTTTTTTTCTCTTTCTGTCACTGGACATTTATGAGATGTCAGAATCATTAGAGGTAGAAAATTCCATCAAGCTAATTAAAGGTTAAGACGATAGATGTTTTATTTTTTTTTTTAAGATTTTATTTAGGGACACCTGGGTGGCTCAGTTGATTAAGCAGCTGCCTTCGGCTCAGGTCATGATCCCAGCGTCCTGGGATCAAGTCCCACATCGGGTTCCTTGCTCTGCAGGGAGCCTGCTTCTCCCTCTGCCTCTGCCTGCCACTCTGTCTGCCTGTGCTCGCTCTCTCTCTCTATAACAAATAAATAAATAAAATCTTTTAAAAAATTTTATTTATTTATTTGACAGAGATCACAAGTAGGCAGAGAGGTAAGCAGAGAGAGAGGGAGAAGCAGGCTCCCCTCGGAGGAGAGAGCCCGATGCGGGGCTTGATCCCAGGACCCTGGGATCATGACCTGAGCCAAAGGCAGAGGCTTTAACCCACTGAGCCACCCAGGTGCCCATAGATATTTTATTTTGAAAGAAAAATATATGCTCCTCAGCAGATAAAAAGGTGATTTGCTCCGGCTACAACTGTGAACCATAACTAAACTTTTGTTCTGGGCTTCTAAGTCTGCCTAGGTGTCCCTCACTGGTTAAATAGATTTAATTTACTTCAGTTAAGAAAGGTTTATTGAATAACTACTATATGACAGACACTGCCTTAAGAACAAGGCATGACAAGCAAGTGAATGGACAGCTATAATATCCTGTATGAAATACCACTACATTCTGGCGCTTTTGAGGTGAAACCAGAGGAATGACAGCATGGCTTTGGGGACATTTACTAGCCATTCCACTGTTGGTAAATTCTTGAACCAGGAAAAAGTTTTCTCTAGTACCGAAACAGGTGCTCCAGGCAGTAGCATTATTTTGTTTCTTCTTCTTTTTTTTTTTTAAGATTTATTTATTTATTTCAGAGAGAGAGAGAGAGAACGCGTGTGCACACAAGTGGGAGGGGGAGAGGGAGAGAGAATCTCAAGCAGACTCCATGCTGGGTGCAGAACCAACGAAGGGCTCGATCTCATGACTCCCAGGTCCCGACCTGAGCTGAAACCAAGAGTCGAATGTTTAACTGACTTCTCTACTCAGGTGTCCCTATTTTGTTTCTTTCTAATTCTCTACTTTTTGAATTTTCTAAATTGGGCACATATTGCTCTGATGATCTGAAAAAAATGTTGAAGCAACTGGAAAAGGCAAAACCAAACTGAACACAACTGTCCCTACCTTTGCCACACCATTGTTCCTTGGGCCTGGCCTTGCCCTGGCCTTTATCATTGGGTCAAAGTGTGCCGCTGAACTCTCTGGGTGAATGGGGCCGGGCAGGTGTTAATGACTGGTTCGACCAGAAACTAAAAACTGAGGTACCAGACCTCAACCTGTGATGCTCTTTCTTGGTTTTTGTTGTTGTTGTTTTGTTTTAAGATTTTACTTATTGTCAGAGAGAGAGCGAGTGCACAAGCAGGGAGAGAGGCAGGCAGGAGAAGCTGGCTCCCCATGAGCAAGGAGCCCGACCTGGGACTTGATCCCAGGACCTTAGATTCATGACCTGAGGCAAAGGCAAGCATTTAACTGGCTGAGCCACCCAGGCATCCCTTTTCTGGTTTTTCTTTTGAGGATGATTATAGAGATGAGAGGCTCCTGATGCCTGGCCCTACAGGATGATAGTGTTCTCAGCAATTGAATTACGCTGATTCTGTGCCTAATGAAGATTTGACAGGTAATTTCTTTTCAGTCGGCCAAGTCAGATTTGGTTGGCTCAGTGGCAATGATTGTAGACAGACATGACGTCCGTGCGTAATCCTCTTTTCTCCCCTCAGAACATCTCTTTCCCCCATTGGTCTAATCAAGTGCATAACTGAAGGAGAAAAGAGGTCAAATCCCACTTCCATCCTCTTGATGAAGGGGTAGGAGATGGGACGAGGGGTATTAGAACGCCGTGTGAAGCAAAGTGATGTTTGAGCTGCTATCAAGCCACCGAGGGGTTCAGAATAGGCCACTTTGTCTCTCCTCGGGGACTGAGGAATCTTGGTGCTCCTGGATGTGTTGAAAGACAAATTATAAATGGGCAGTTTAGAGCAAGACCAAACAAATACATGCTTTCGCCACATAGATTTCAGACTCTTGAGGGGAAGGAGCTATTTTATTGGATTCTAATTTTCTGGAATGTGCCACCTACAACTCAATCGTGGTCAAAATAGCCCATAAGAATTTGTCGTGACGTGCTTGTTATCTATTTTTGCATTTCCCCATGAGAAGCTATAAAGGATGTGTTTACAGTGGTGTCTGTTTTGCCTGTGGCTATTGCCACTGGATGAATCCCTTTGACTCTGTGGCAACAATTGAAAAGTGTTACAGTGTATTATTGCTGAAAGGACAATTGTTTGGAAAGGCCCTTGCCTTTAGGATGCAGATGGATTGTGATGTGATAGTCTGGGCTGAAAGAACCCTTATTTTTGTGTTCCTTGTCTCTGGAAGAAGACTTGCCTAAAATGGAATAAATACATTCTGAGAGTTCTAGTGTCTTCTATGGAAACAGAAGCACGGTTGATTTTTTTTTTTTTTTTAATGAAAATGCCAAAATACATTTCACAATATATTTGGTAGTGTTTTATGAATGTTTTCTGTTTATTGCTTCTCATATACATACAAGCATGCACAACATACCACTTTGTCCCCATTCATAGTTTAGGCCAAGAAGTAAAAATGTCTTTAAGGAAATCTGAAAAAATGTCTGTGCATGTGTCACGATCTTATTTGAATATTTCTCGTAATTTGTTCTGAACTCTGACTAGTTCAAGTGGCAAATTGGAAAGGTCATAGTTTTTTTGTTGTTTTGCTTTTCTGTTTTTGGCTCTGCTGGAAGAACTTATTGTTGGAAAAGACAAAGGGACCAAATGGGCAGTATATTGATTGTTGCCATTCTGAAGAAGAAAGGAAGGTTCTGGACAATGAGGGTTGATGCATCATTAAACACATGTGTGGTGGAAAGAAAAGACTTGACTGTCTGGCAGTTTAGGGCAGAAGATAACATACTCATACACCAGATTAATTCTCTAAACTTTGATATTAAAAGAAAAAAGGCAGATTTATTGCAATACTAGCCTGGGTTCTTTTCTGTAATATCTGTGAATTTCCTAAGAGGCACAAAACAAGATACTCTGAAAGCTGCAACTTGAACAAATCCCTGCCACGTGGTCAATGGAGAGAAGGAGCAGATGTGGAAGTCAGGGGCGGATTATGACAACCTGTTAGTAGGCAGGTTTGATCTGCTGTCCCACATGCGGTATATTCCAGGATAAAAATAATACATGTGTGCTGGTGTTCCTGTTTCTTCATATCAGTGTCTAACAGTGCCCAAGCCCGCAGACCTGTGCTGCCCTAAGCCCAGAATAAGAGAATAAATGAAGGGTTCAGTACATGGGACACAGCGTCAAAACCTTCCAACTCCATTCGGAACCTGGGTAAGGATTGTCCAAATTAGACAGCTGGAGGGGTTCTGAAAAAGCATAGAGGACCCAGATTCTCATGTGACTCGCCTTAACCATCTGTGATTCTAGTTTCATGGAATTAATGAACAGAAGAAATACGAATCAAGACATTTTGCATGAACTTCTCCCACTTGTTACCGACACTTTCCCATCCATGTTTTCATTGAAAGAGGATAGAGGTTACTGCCTTAGTTATGAAAGTGTGTTTTCATATTTAAGAAAGAGTTAGGCCTTTCTAAGTATCTACTGAAGTGATCTAGAGAGTAAACTCTATCCATAGTCCAAACAGGACTTAGTATTGTAAGTATTGCTAATTATTGGCATTATTATTTTTTTTAAGATTTTATTTATTTATTTGACAGACAGAGATTACAAGTAGGCAGAGAGGCATGCAGAGAGAGAGGAGGAAGCAGCCTCCCTGCCGAGCAGAGAGCCTGATGTGGGGCTTGATCCCAGGACCCTGGGCCCATGACCCGAGCTGAAGGCAGAGGCTTTAACCCACTGAGCCACCCAGGCGCCCCATTATTTTATTATTTTATCTTACTCTCTGTATTTTTTAGAGTACCCTATGATCTTTAACTACACCATGTAATCCAAAAGAAAAAAGAATATCTTTTTACCTTTCTTCCTTCCTCCATTCTTTCTTTCTCTCTCTCTCTCTCTTTTTTCTTTTTATTTATTTATTTGAGAGAGAGAGAGAGTGAAAGAGAGAGCATGAGAGGGGAGAAGGTCAGAGGGAGAAGCAGACTCGCTATGGAGCTGGGAGCCCCATGTGGGACTCGATTCTGGGACTCACAGTTCATGATCTGAGCTGAAGGCAGTTGCTCAACCAGCTGAGCCACCCAGGCGCCCATCTCTCTCTTTTTTTCTAAAGATTTGTTTATTTGCTCTAGAGAGAGAGACAGAGGGAGAGCATGAGCAGGAGGGGCAGAGAGAGGGGAGAGAGAATCCCAAGCGGATTCCATGCTGAGTGTGGAGCCTGATGCAGGGATCAGTCTCACCACCTCAACACTACAACCCAAGTCAAAACCAAGAGTGGGCCCCTAAAAAACATTTCTGTAGAAATCTGATGTATGGCTTAATGTACTTTTGGTCTTTCCCCTTAGTCAAAGAGCTAACGTTTTATTGCCTTGGCAAAAAATGAAATCTTTATCATAGGATCTCCATTTATCTAAGGGAGAGGTTTTATGGAAATTACCAAACAATAACACCTTTAAAGTTTAATTCAATCAATACTTATCAAATACCTAATGTACATCAAGCCTTTGCTAGGTTTTGGGTATACAAAGCGTAAGGGGGACAGAGGTTACAGTTCAGGAAGGTAGACAAGTCTCTCTTCAAAAATACAATTCGGAAGACACAATAAGAATAGAATGTTTATTACAATGGGAGCACATTCAAAGAGTCCGTCATTTTAGGGCAGTACATGGAATATCCTGGGCTTACCTCCCATCTTAATGTTCAGCTGGTTTGCAATCAGGAAGTTCCTGATTAGGCAATGCAAATCACTTAGTAACTGAGGAGAATATAGTAGTCAATTAGCCACAAATATCATGACTGACCATCCTCTAATGTGAGGGTTGGCTATCACCAGAGCAACAAAGATAAAATATTGGGCCACCATTGTTGCTGTCCACACTGTTGCTACTTGCCTGGAGCTTCCCATTTCTCATGTACAGGCTGATAGCTCTACGGGGGTATTTTTCTTCAGGCTCTTTTTTGGGTCACTGCTCCTGATAGAAAGGTTCAGACTAGAGTCTCCAACTGTACTAATGGGGCTTATGGATCATTTGTAAAAATGAAGGGAGTTTCTTTTTCTACAGCTCTGTGGTATGCTAGGTCACTCTCTCTAGGAAAATCCTTTCACTGTTGATACATAGGTTGATGCTTTGTGTTCACGTTAATGTTTGCAGGCATTTTGCACAACTTTACACATCTAAGAAGTTTTGCTGGTTCAGTCATCTTTTCCTATTTTATAAAAACTTTGAGTCTCTCCTTACTAATTGAATAGAAGCCATGAAATGAATTTTTGTAAATCCACATGATGTAAGAAAATATACCTTTTTCTTAAAGACTTATTTATTTTATTTTACCTTATTTATTTCAGAGAGAGAGAGAGAGCAGGGAGGAAGGGCAGAGGAAGTGGGAGAGAGAGGATCTCAAGCAGACTTCCTGTTGAGCACGGAGCCTGATGTGGGGCTCAATCTCATGACCCTGAGATCATGACCTGAGCCAAAATTAAGAGTTGGTCGCTTAACCACTGAGCCCCCCCAGGCAGCTGAAGATTTATTTTATTTCCTTTTATTTTTAAAAATTTTATTTATTTGACAGCAAGAGAGTGAGCATGAGCACGGCAAAGGGGCAGTGGGAGAAGTAGACTCCCCGCTGAGCAGGGAGCCCAGCATGGGGCTCGATCCCAGGACCCTGAAATCATGACCTGAGCCAAAGGCAGACGCTTAACCAACTGAGCCACACAGGTGCCCGTATTTATTTATTTCAGGGAGAGAGAGAGAGAGACAGTGTGAGCAAGGGCAGGAGTAGAGGGAAAGAGAGAATCTCAAGCAGATTACCCACAGAGAGTGGAGCCCCACCAGGGGGAGATCCTCACAATCCCAAGATCATGACTGACCTGAAAGAAAGAGCCAGTGGCCCAATCAACTGAGCTACCCAGACGCCCCAGGAAATACACTTAAAAAAAAAAAAAAGTTTTATTTACTTAAGTAATCCCTACACCCAACATGGGGCTCAAACTCTGAGATCAACAGTCTCTCACTCTTCCAACGAGCCAGCAAAGCGCCCCAGGAAATAAACTCTCAAGTGAGGAATATTAGAATTTCAAGTTTGATCCGGGGGCAAGTTTTCTCTTTGTAAATTATCTTAAGAAATTCACAGATCAAGGGGCGCCTAGGTGGTTCGGTTGGTCAAGTGGCTGTCTTTGGCTAAGGTCTTGATCCTGGGGTCCTGGGATCGAGCCTCACACCAGGCTCCCTGATCAGCGGGGAGCCTGCTTCTCCCTCTCCCTCTGCTGCTCCCCCCTGCCTGTGCTCTCTCTGTTAAATAAATAAATAAATAAACAAATAAATAAAATCTTTTAAAAAATAATAAGAAATTCACAGGTTGGTTACATAGATGTTGTATATCAACCGTATTAGTAACAACACTGTTTTTTCTAGCGCCTGTCATGATTCTCAGTGATGTTGGGAAGAAACGGGTAGAACAGATTATTGGTTGGGCCTGGCAGAGAGTTAGCTTAGGGATCTAAGATTTTGCTGAGAGCAGCAGCTTTTTCTATGTTCTCTTTACTCTGTCTTCCTACTGCTCTGTGAGCAACGTGGTGTATCCCAGTGCCTGCTATAGGACCATTGTCAATGGATATCAAATTACTAAATGAAAGGTGAATGAATCAGAGCACAGTATCCTTGAGGGATCATTGAAAAAACCAAGGCTGTATCTAACATTTAATAATGTTTAATGGGATGGTGAGAATGGAGAATAACAAGCAGTATAAGTTTTATTTTTTATTTTTTTGTTTTGAAAGGAGGCTGGGATAAATTTCTGCTTTCAAATCTAAAATCTAGGAACACTTTTAAATACAGTTGTATTGTATCTATAAATTATTTAATGATTCAAGGGATGACCCTGTGCTTTTGAGAAAGTGTGCATCACAAGTCGTTTAGAAATTACAGATCATTAAGAAATTAATAAGGGAAGTGACTGTAAAAAGAGAAAGCCTAAAGCAGCTTCTGACTAATAGAGAAAGAAAGTGAAACTTCTCTCTCTCAAATGGGAAGGAAGAAATGGTGGAGAGTATAGGGGAAGTTGGGTGTACAGAAACCATCAGGATTTGGAAAGAGTTGGCCAAAAAACTTCTGCCCTCTCTACTCAGTGTAAATTTGTTGGTTTATTCTCTCCAGTTTGTGCTAGGAGCTGAAAGGCAAAGGGGTCAGAGGGAATGCGATATTACCAGAAAGATAATATCTATTTGATTAATCAGCATGAATAGCCCAAGTAGGGCAAATAGCCTGATTATCGGCTATAAAAGTGAGAAGACACTGGCAGTGATAGGAAACCACAAAGTGTTTTTGTTGCCAAACTTGGTCTGAATTCCCAGAAACATGTCCAAAACTGGGAGAAGCTGAATAGAAGTAAGTTTTCTAATCAAGTTTAGGGATAAAGTCAAAGATGGACCCAATTGTGATAGGCACCAGTGATGGGTAAAAGAAGGAAGCCAAGGCTTTATGGAATCTTGCTCTATTTTATTTGTAGAGGTAGCCTTTTCTGTTGGTTTAGTCAAGGGTTACTGAGTTGATATTTAAAAAAGAACAATGAGTGAGGAATTATGTTCACCTTGCACTTAAATTGTACCCCTCAGTAAAGCCCGGTAGTTTAATGGCTGCAAACAAAACTTTCTCAGATACAGTTTTGATGGGTCAACAAATGTCTTAAAACCTGAGTTTATAATGAAAAAACTGATAATGTTATAAATTAATCAATACATTGAAAGGCTCATTAAGAAAGTATCAGATAGTGTAATGAAACTTATTAAGTCAGAAATCCAATTTCAAATCATTGGGATATCTAATGCAGTATATCATTAGACATTTATTGTCACTCCATTCCCTCTAGCTTTAGACTAAATAAAGGTCTATACAAGACAGTGATCCCCTGGCACAGTGCCTGGCACATAGGAAACATCCTATAAATACGTATTTGGTAAGTAAATGAATGGTTCATTCATAAGGGGTATCTATCTATCTATCTATCATCTATCTGTCACAATGTCTGCTACCCTAAAGGAATTTACAATATAATTGAAGGAGACCACTAATAACTATGTTAGTCCTTACACAGTAAATAAAATAATACTAGGAAGAAAGGGTTTCCCAGCACACATTCCTCAAGAAAAAGGAATTAATTCCAGTTTGGGCATCCTGGAAGCTTTATGATAGAAATCACATTTGATCTGGCGGTGACAAGATAGGACTTCAAAGAAGTGCATTCCAGGTATGAGCATGTAAAGTGTGGCAGGGGAAAAGGGAACATATGACTCAGCTCCATGACCACTTTTGTGGCCCACAAACTGGAAGACAGGCTCAAAGGGGAAGGCTGAGTTGGATGGTGGAGGGCTTTGAACGCCCTGCTTCTGGGGCCTTGGCTCTTTCTCTGTCGGGGTGATCCTAGCATTCTTTGTACGCTCCACCAACAAAAATTTCCAGTAACTAACCTCAACATTGAAATACTAATTTCTAACTCACATATTAATATAAACTACTATATTTGTATATTCTGTTCCTTGTCTAGAAAAGCTAAATGAAGCTTTTCTCTAATGAAGAGTATTTTTTTATGAATTGAACGAAAAGCTATTAAAAATTAAACAGAGATTCATACCTTGTGGTTTAGGCTTTCCAAAAAATTTTCTGTAGGGATTTATTCTACAGAAACTAGTTTTGAAACGGGCAGAGATTTATTAGCTCATTTAAAAAGTACTTATTAAGAGCCTACAATTTTCCAGATACTCTACTGGCACTGGGGATGCGGTGGATAAAAATGGAGAAAAAATTCACGAAGTTCACAGCTGAGTAAAAGCATTAGGCTTTAGTCAAATAATCACACAAGTACACATAAGATTTGAGTTGAATCAGACAAGAGTGGAGAGATTCATGGTACTGTGAGAACATGCATTATTCCTAAATTAGGAAAGCAAAGCTAATTTAGGGGTCAGGAATGATATTTTGAGAAAGAGACAAATGGACAGAAATCTGAAGACTAAGTAGCCTTGTTTCTTGTAGCATGGTTTCTAATAAACAAAAATGTGGAACAACCTAATTACAAAAATGATTAAGCCATCATCATACAGCCATTTAATGGAATACTATCCAACTATTAAAAAGAAGGAGGGGGCGCCTGGGTGGCTCAGTCAGTTATGTGTCTGCCTTTGGCTCAGGTCATGATGCCAGGGTCCTGGGATTGAGTCCCATGTCAGGCTCCCTGGTTAGACGGGAGTTTGCTTCTCCCTCTTCCTCTGCTCCTCCTCCCTGCTCATGCTCTTTCTCTCTCAAATAAATAAAATCTTTAAAAATAAAAATAAATAAATAAATAAATAAAAAGAAGGCGGTATTACCATGGAAACAAGTCCAACACATATTGCCAAGCTGTATAACACTATATTTTATAGAATTCCATTCATGTTCCATATGTATAAGAAGTGTTCCAAGAATTTTCCATGTGTATAAAAAAGATATACACACATATGTACATACACATTGAGAAATATCTAGTTTGCTTTGGGGATTATGGTAGATTTTCATTCTCTATCTTAAATATTTGATATATCTTTGAATTTTGTCTGACTCTATATTATGGCTATAACCATAAAAAAAAAGTGTTTTTAAAATTAGTGCCCAGATCTTACAACCGGTTAGAGGTTGAAGTGCCCACACATATTTACACACATACACGTGTGCAGTAATTATAATCTTTTTTTCAGATAATCTTGATTAGTGATTTATACAGTCACATCAAATGGTATTTTATATTTTTATTTATTTATTTATTTTTAGATTTTATTTATTTATTTGACAGAGAGAGATCACAAATAGGCAGCAAGGCAGGCAGAGAGAGATTGAGAGAGAGAGGAGGAAGCAGACTTCCTGCCAAGCAGAGAGCCCGATGAGGGACTCGATCCCAGAACCCTAAGATCATGACCTGAGCTGAAGGCAGAGGCTTTAACCCACTGAGCCATCCAGGTGCCCCTCAAATGGTATTTTAAAGTATACATTAAACTGTGTGTTCTGGGAATGTTTAGAAGTAGCATGAGTGATTCTGGGCAAATGGAACAGAAGGCATAATCGTGATGGCACCAAATTTCAATTCAGTCTTGCCAGAAGAGAAATTAGATGAATTCTCGAAATCCCATCCTTCTCACCAGTTTCCAAAAGACTAAAGTTGATAAGCAAGGTATTTTTTTTATTTTATTTATTTATTTTTTATTTAATTGATAGACAGAGATCACAAGTGGGCAGAGAAGCAGGCAGAGAGAGAGGAGGAAGCAGGCTCCCTGCTGAGCAGAGAGCCTGATTCGGGGCTCAATCCCAGGACCCTGAGATCATGACCTGAGCCGAAGGCAGAGGCTTAACCCACTGAGCCACCCAGGCGCCCCAGCAAGGTATTTTGTTAAAGGGGTAAACAATATTCTGAACGATGAACCGTAGGAATTTACCAGACCCTTATACTTCTAAATTGCCAAGAGTTTGTTACAACTGCCGTGCAGCATGGCTTGGTGGTTCTCAACTTTCCACATATACAGGAATCCCCAGGGCACTTGTAAAATATGCAGATTCCCAGGCCTCACTTTGGATTTGCTGAGTCAGAATTTCTGGGGGCCCTCCTGAGATCTGCATTTCAATGAGGTCTTTGGTGGTTCTGCTCAAAGTGGCACCAAACCCACCTTCAAGAAACCCAGCCCCCTTTGGGTCCAACCAGTCAAGCTCTGCCTTGACAGAGAGAGTTAATGGCTTGAAAGGAGGGAGATGCTGGTTCAAGAACTTTTCTCATTTCTGATACATTTGATTCGTGGATGAAAGGAGGACCTGAAGCCAATTAGTAAAAACGCTTTTTCTCCTTTCAGTTCCTCAGACTTTATGAAAGACAAAACTTCTTAACAAGAGCTGTTTCAGCCCATTACCCATCTTTTGTTTTCAACGTGAACACTGGCTTTTTAATTAGAAACCAAGCGCCTTTCTCAGTGGATGCAATCAGCGCCTTCATGTTCTTGGGGCAGCAGGATGGTTCTTATCAGCCCACGGGACTCTGTTGTGTTACTGGGAATGCACTTTCATGGGGGCGGGGGGATGGGTTGGTGGGGGGAATGTGGGTGGGGGGGTGGAGGAGTGGGAGAAGAGGGGAGGGAAAGACCTGTCCTCTCAGTAAAGGGAGATCGCTGTACTTTCTTCGTCTTCTGTTGAGGATTATTGGTGACAGAGAATTGTGTTTACCATTTCATAAAGGAGACCATTGTCACACTGTAAATATACCTGACTCTGTAATGCTGATTTCATAGAACTCTGTAGTTTATTTTTATTTTTTTTTAAAGATTTTATTTATTTATTTGTCAGAGAGAGAGGGCGAGAGAGAAAGAGAGCATAGGCAAGGAGAGACGCAGGCAGAGGGAAAAGCAGGCTCCCTTCTGAGCAAGGACCCCCCCCACCTCACCCCCACCCCTCCATGCAGGACCCCATCCCAGGACTCCGGGATCATGACCTAAGCTGAAGGCAGACACTTAACTGACTGAGCTACCCAGGCATCTCTGTAGTTTATTTATGTATTTTTTTAAAGACTTATTTGAGAGAGAGAGAGAGAAGGAGGGGGCAGAAGAAATGAGTGTAGAGCGCCATAGGTTGTGTGTGGGGGGG
>ML102646.1:61789-111154 GCA_003697995.1 Taxidea taxus jeffersonii
GGGGGGGTCATTGTGAGGCTCCACGAGGGGTTCGATCCCAGGATCTTCAAGATCAGGACCTGAGCCAAAATCAAGAGTTGGCTGCTTAATCAGTTGAGCCATCCAGGTGCCCCATGGTCTTGTAGTTTAAAAAAAGAATACATCACAGGCAGTTGGGTGGCTCAGCCGTAAAGAAGCGTTGGCTTTCAGGTCAGGTCATGATCTTGGGGTCCTGGGATTGAGTCTCACATGGAGTTCCCTGCTCAGCAAGGAGTCTGCTTCTCCCTCTGACCCTCACCCCACTTGTTCTGTCTCTCTCTCTCAAATAAATAAATAAAATCTTAAAAAAAAGTTTAAAAACAAATACATCACTTCTACAATTAACCAATACTTGACAGAGAATTTTTTTTTTAAAAAATAGACAACTGCACATGTGATAATAGAGGTATTCTTTCTATTTTTTTAAAAGATTTTATTTATTTATTTGACAGAGATTACAAGTAGGCAGAGAGGCTGGCAGAGAGAAAGGAAGGGAAGCAAGCTCCCCGCTGAGCAGAGAGCCCGATGCGGGGCTCGATCCCAGGACCCTGAGACCATGACTTCAACCCACTGAGCCACCCAGGCAACCCGAGGTATTCTTTCTATTTAATATAAGATGATATTTACTATAATTGTATTACAAATACAAACTAATTACATTTAATAAAAAATCCCACTGTTTGTGAATTTCAGAGCATAGAATCAATCAACTAATTTTTGTTAACTTTCTAGGTGTAAGTCTTTGTCTCTCTCCCCTTTGCTCTCTCCCTGACCTTGCCCAAACCCACCCAACCCTCTTGTAGCAAATACTCACCAAAGTAATGGAAAATACCACCATCCTTTCAAAAGACCGCGATTTCCCATCCTGATAAAAAATTAAGAGGCTTGAAGCTTAATATAAATACTTAATATAGATGATTGGGTTTTTTTCTCCCCCTAAAATAATTAGGTGTTTTAAATCCCTCTAGCAAATTCCCAATAAATATTTCAAAATATCCCTATTTGGCCCAATTCTGAAAGTGGCATGAATTCATTTTTAAAAATTAAAAAGGTCAGAGAAGTGTAAAAGGTAAAAGAGATGCCATCAATAATCTCACCACCCAAAACTAGAGTTAACAGGTTAGTGTGTCTCCTTGCAATCTGTTTTATTAATATACATGATACTATATATAATTTGGTTCACAAAGGGTATACAATTATTCTATACACAATTATGTTTCTGACTATTTTTTTTTCAATATTTTATTTATTTATTTTTTAGAGAGAGAGAGAGAAAGCACGAGCTCAGGCAGACAGAGAGGCAGACAGAGGCAGAGGGAGAAGCAGGCTTCCCGCCAAGCAAGGAGCCCGATGTGGGACTCGATCCCAGGACGCTGGGATCATGACCCGAGCCGAAGGCAGCTGCTTAACCAACTGAGCCATCCAGGCGTCCCCTGACTATTTTTATTTATAATACCAAGAAGGCTTTACCAAGCCATTACATATTATTTGAAAATGAAATATTAAAATGGCTCTCCAATGTCCCAACCTATGGAGCTACCATAATTTAAGGAACCCTTCACTACTGCTGGACTTTCCAGTAGCGTTCAATTTTTTTTTTTTAATTAAAAATACAGGATGAAAAACATCCTGTTGATCTTATGCTCTGTCTAGAGAGGGATCTTTGTCCAGGAGACCACCATGCTGAGTTGCTTCTGGACATCAAAGAACTTGAAGCGCATGAAAATTAAATCCGAATTGAAGTTGTCTGCCTTGCTGTGATTTAAAACAATGGCCCTCACCCCAACCCCACTGCACACCTTTGCTTTGTGTGAAATGTTTTGGAATAATCAAGGATGGGGCTTGAGTTAGGGGCTGGGAGGCGAGGGGAGTGGTAAACAGCCCAGTGAGTCATGAATGAGATCAAGGGTCTAGAGGTGAACAGAAGAACAGCGACAATGTAAGTGCCCAGGAATTTGTGGAAATATCAGAGGAGGGCACTGTGCTTCCCTAGGGATATAGATCTAAAGGCTCAAGCCAATTTTATTTTAATTTTAAAAGGTCAAGATGACCTCAGCTAGCGTCTATGAAATAAATAACACTGACAAAATAGGACACAGTTGGATTTTGTTTTTTGATCCACTGGGGCGTCTTTGTCTTCTAATAGAGGAGGTTTTAACACACGCACACACATCTACCCGTTAGCTTGTTTCATGCTCTCAGTTACAAAAAGCACCCTGCGTAAACATTTTGTTGGGTTTCATTGTGTTTTGCTTTAACTATAAGGACTGTGTTTCCTTTGTCTTTTCCACCCCATCGTGACTTTGAAATCACATAGTGTTATTGGTTCCCCCAAGAAACAAGTAGAGATTTGCCTGCAAGAAGTTTGCTAGAAAATGTGCTCAGGAACAGTATCCTCAAAGGTGTAAGGAACGTAGGAGTAGGCAGAGAGAAGCTGAACTGTGATGCAGTTGCAGCAGAGGCCTCAGCCTAACTCACATGGAGCTCTGAGATTGGGATGGCCCTTCTAGAACATTCCAAATTGAAGTGTGGGGGGTGGGAGTGGGAGGATTGGCCAGTGGCTAGCATTTATGCTTCCATATCACTAGTCATGGATGTGGGCTGCCCCTGGAGAGGGGTCATGAGGTCATGTCCTAGAAGCAAGGGAGCTCCTCCAGTTGAAGGCACTTCCCCGGGGGGAAGTATCCAGGGGGAGCCTTCAGGGGTAACACTCCCAGCAGGTGGGGGACAAAGGCCTCAGTTCTGGAGAAGGGATATTGGTGATACCCTCAGTGCTCATTATACATAGCTTCTTATTTTCCTACTAGCATTAAGCTGTAAATTAAAAATACTGGGACTTCTTTTCTCTCATTTTAATGTCAATAATTACACTATACTTCAATGGAAAGAATTATTGACTTGCTTTTGGGTCAGATGAAAAATTTAGCAGAAATACTTCACTGTCTAGTTTTGGTTGATATAATCTGGCATTTTGGATGAACATAATTAACGACATCATATTATATTTCTGCAATGTTTATCTTGTCTTTAAGAATTAATCTCATCATTAGTACTATTACATTTTGTAACTATTCCAGCATATTTATAGATTGAACCATTTAAACTCATGGAGGCTGAATATTTATTTTCCTCACTGCCTTGACCTGAATGAACAAATGAGCAAAAGAGCCAGAACCAAGGAGAATTATACTTGCTTTGTTGCTAACCCCACAGCCAGCATTCCCTAAAGGACACCCATACAGCAAAGTTAATATTTTAAAAATCTGATCATGGAAAGTTGCATTTTTGCCCTGACATTTTGGTCTTATGGTCTCATAGGAAGGTGACTTGGAGACCTAGCCGATCTATTTCATTAGAAACTATAGTAGATCCAAGTTCTTCCAATCTGTGAGGGTGATGACAGAACAGACAAGAGACTAGAATCCCATTCATTTGGAACCATCCACCCATCATCTTGCTTATATTTAATCCTTCTACCAACTTGTTTGAACTTAGGAAAGGCACCTTGATCCTAGGAAAGCATCAGAACTATGCCACCGAATGATTATCAGCAAAGGACATGCAAGATTTCGAGTCTAATGCAAGAGATCGACTCCAGAAACCACGGGTTAAAGCCAGGTTCTGCACCCTGCCCTTACCTGTCGCGTGATACCAACTTTTCAACAAATTCCTGAAACCATGATCACATCTATTCACCATTCATTCAAGTGGGGAGAGCTGAGAGGAGAGTAGGATGCAAGGTGAGACCGGAAGTGTGTTTCAAGTATGTTTCGGAGCATGACTGCCCTTGTGTGATTGCAGACTAGGACTTTGCTGGTTGCCCTTGCGTAATAAGCTATCTTTCACAAAACACGTGTTATTAGGAAAGCCTCAGGCACGGCTGCTTGGAAATGGTGCTCCATTGGAGTTTAAGACAGTGCAGAGGTTAGTAGACATATCAGCAACAACTTTTGCTTAATTTTAATGTGGAAGTTTGAGCTACTTCACTGTGAATTGAAGGGAATTTGGATGGAGGGGACGGAGATTTATATCATACAATGTGGTGGCATCTTTCTTGAGATGTGCGGAATGCTGGCATGACCATCTAGGTCCGAGATCTGTCATTTGCAGTCTAAGTTAGATATAGTTCAGAACAAGGCATGAGACTCTGTATTTGGTAAAATGCTTTATTAGGTCAGCATTAAGACCTTTTTTTGAATCCTTGTACTCTATTACAATTAAATTCCTCAGTCTTCCATTGTTTTGTCTGGTAAACATATTTTAAAAAAATTGCATAGATATTGTCTTAATTCTAGTCTGTTTTGGGGGTGTCTGGGTGGCTCAGTTGGTTAAGCATCTGCCTTCGCCTCCGGTCATGATCCCAGGGTCCTGGGATTGAGCCCCATGTGAGGGAGCTCGGCAGGGAGCCTGCTTCTCCCTCTCCTACACCCCCTGCTTCTGTTCTCTTGCTCCTCTCTCTCTTTATCTCCAATAAATAAGTAAAATCTTTTTAAAATTCTATTCTGCTTTTTAAAATTGTTATATGTGGGCACTGTTCATTTGTGTGTTTGTTCATTTTATAATAAATGTTTAGAAGTTCATTTTTGGCACTGTATATTCTTTACTCTACTTAGATAAGTAATAGAAATGTCCATTTATGTATATTTTTTCCTGAAGGTAATCTGCTTTATTAGACAAGCAGTTCTTTCCTGACCTGATGTCCACAAATAGACATTTCTTTAGAGCTGATGACAAGAAGTATGGTGCCATGCAGATTTTTTGTCTGTCCTTAGACTGCCCTCTTTTATTTCCATGTGAATCTCATTGCATAAGGATGTAAGTAATTAATTAGCCAATTTGTAAGTAATTCTCTCTGACAAGCTAACCACCTTCCTTTAGCAAGGGTGTAAAATGAGCAATCTAGGGGACATGTATTAAATTCCTCAATTAAATTAAATACAGAGCCAAGGACTTTCAGAGATGTTTCTTTTGTAAGGCAAACTGTAATTATAATTAATAATTACATTGCAATCATTTAATGTAAATAGTGCCTGATTTTAAAGATAAATTCATAGAACAACATTCACGATCAAATGTCATTATATGCTGGAGCCTGAATGTTTCTATCATTAGATTTTTTTCAGGGGACATTTTTCCCAGGGATATTATCAAAGAGGAAGTTTTTTTTGGAGTTAGGAGACTTCCCCTGTATCTTTCCACACCTTGGAAGAGAGAGTATACTGATGCATGCACCGTGCATACTAATATTCTTGGCTATATCGGTGGTGTGACAAGAATGTCACTTGCCACTTAGAAAGATGTTATCACACAGGATGATGATTACTGGAAGCTGTTCCCACTGCAGAGGGAGCAGAACCAGTCTTGGTAATACAGATAGAGCCTATGTGATGGAGTCGAAGGTCACTGCAAGGCTCTTTGCCTGCAGCAGTAGGGACTTCCTATGGAACCGTCATCCTGTGTACTTTGCCTGACACACCTTTATGTCCAATGAAAATAGTGGTGAATGGTTAAAATCTGCAGGTGGGTGCTAAATATACGCATCTTAAATCAGGATGAGGTGTGAGTGGCTGCCACACACTGCAAGGGAAAGAGTTCCCAAAGAGGGAGAGTGACATGCAAAGAGGAGATTTTAGGGTGGTGACCTGAGTCACACTAGTGCCTACATGGTGGGGAGCGTGGGAATTGCATGTAGCCA
Organism: Taxidea taxus jeffersonii; assembly: GCA_003697995.1. Classification (NCBI taxonomy): domain Eukaryota; kingdom Metazoa; phylum Chordata; class Mammalia; order Carnivora; family Mustelidae; genus Taxidea; species Taxidea taxus. The sequence continues at coordinate 67,503 of ML102646.1, forward strand.
TGCGGAGACAGGAAGCATGGGCAGGTGCTGCAGCAGCCGCAGGCCTCCAAGTTGGGAGTAGGAGGAGCAATAAGCAGGTGTGTGTGGCTGGGCAAGGGAACTTAAGACTCATGTGCCTACACATGGGTCTGTCCCCTCCACAAGGACACCTCCTTCCTCTCCTAGAGGACAGAACGGGAGGATCCATCCCCCACAGGGGACCAAAGTATGGCTCCCTTTGAAGCATCAGAGAAAACCTTCTCAGGAGATACGGGCGGAAACCATGTTGCACGTGAGGTTAAAACAGGAATAACTCAGACTGCAAAGCCAAATTTAAAATGAGAGAAACAACTAATCAGAGAAACAGCAGAGAGGACAATGTGTACCAGAACTGGAGCTGATGATCCCCAAGCTCCGACAGTAACAGGCGCCGCCCTGGACAATGCAGTTACTGTGACCGTCCGTCACCGACGTGGCTGAGCTCCAGACCCTAGCACGGCCCTTTCATTCCAGTAGGCCTCTGGTAGGAAGCAAAATCTGGTAAGTAGGGGGAAGTAGAAGCTTAAATGCAAATCAGTGAATGAAAATAAAGAAGAGAAACCAAAAGTTGCAATCAGAAAACCAAAATATTTCCTTTATTTTGAAATCCATGGTAAACGGAATAATGTTATATACCATCAGGGAAATCTGAGTTAACACCGGTAGACAAGCAGAATATTTAGATTTTTTTTTAATCAAAGAGGAGCATGTGGGTAACAAAGGATTTATTACATGCTACTTCTATCTTTTAAGAGCTGATTTTAAAGAAAATTATCCTTTCCCAAGAATTAAGTTATGAATTAGGTGGTAAATGCATATTTATATAGATTGACACCAAAATTTAATACTGACCATTCATTTCTTCCTTTAGCAACTATTTATTGATTGTCTACTTTGATCTTGACTCTGTGCCAAACCCTGGGCATAACAGGAGTGAGATAGGCCAACTGCAGTCCTTGTGTTCACAGAGCTCCTCTCTTGCCCTCCACCAAGTTAGGGGAAAAGACATTAATCAAACAATCGTACCAGTCATATCAACAATTGCAAACTTGAAACCATCCTAGAGGGTATTTTATACTAGGGAGACTTGCCTCAGAGCCACAAGAGAATTCTTAACCAAGGAACTGACAATTTCAAACACAGGTAACTATGTGAGCAAAGGCTCTGTGGCATGAAGAATCATGACCTGAGAGGCCACTACGGCAGTTATCTGAAGAAGCAGGATAAAGAGTTTCTTCTTTATTTTTTTTTTAATTTTTAAAAAGATTTTATTTATTTATTTGAGAGAGAGGGAGAGGGAGCGTGCATGAGCAGGGAAGGAGCAGAGGGAGAGGACAAGCTGACTCCATGCTGAGTAGTGGAGCCCCATGCAGGGCTCCATCCCATGACCCTGAGATCATGATCTGAGCCAAAGTCAAGAGTCAGATGCATAACCAACTGAGCCACCCAGGCATCTTCTTCATTGTTAGAGCAATGCAACCTGTTGGAGGGTTTTAAGCAGAAAATCAGCATTCTCGGAATGCTGTTTCCTAAAGGTCACTCTGGCTTCTGAGTGGGGGGGTGAGTGGGTAGAGTGTGGGGACTGGGAGGATAGTGAATGACCTAGGTTGTTACAGGAAGAGGCTCCTGAAGTCATGAGGACAGAAGGCCATGGTGGCTTGGGGTGAGATAGAGAATGCATTTGGGAGATACTGAGGGGATGAAATCACAGGACTAGATGTGAGGATCAGAATGTGGGTGAGGGAGAAAGGGCAGGTAAGGGTGAGTTCTAGGTACCTGGCTTCTATAACAGGAAAGGTGGGCGTGTCTTGTGCTGAGAAAAGGAAAGTAGAAGACTTCTATGGATTGGTGGGTGGGAAGATCAAGAAGTTAGTTCTGGAACTGTAGGTGTACCTGTGAGACATTCACATGGAGAAAAGCCGCCAGGTGGATAAATGGGTCTGAAGCACCATGGAATGTCTGGTCCCAAGACACGTGGAATCAATTATCAATCACATGGAAAGGTTGCAACTGATGGGAATGCATGGGAAGAGAACACAGAGTGGGGGAAAAAAGGGAGTGCCTAGCAACATGGTGACTACTTAATGGCCAAGTACAGGAGGGTGAGTACCCAAAGGAGAGGTGGCAGCCAGAGAGGTATGGGGGAGACCAGCAGAATCCTGCGTCACACAGCCCAGGAAAGTTTCCCACAACCATGGTGTGATCAGCGGGTTGCACAGAGCTATCCGAGCAGCGAAATGAGGGCTGGGCCGTGGCCACTGAACCAGGGACCTATGAAGGTCATGGTGACCCTGGCACGAGCAGTTTTAGTGGAGGATGGAGTAGCCGCCAGAATGGAGGGTCCGGGAGTAAGTGGCAAATGGGGGTTGGGGAAGGCAGGATAAAAAAACTCAAAAGCTTTGACAGCGATGAGGAAGCTGAGAAGTGGCTGAGTGGCCATAAGAGGCTGAGTAAGTGGCAGGTCCTAAAGTGTGTACAAAAGGATTCTGCCAAGAGATAGATTATCTCTGAGGGAGAAGAGTTACCAGACCGTGCAAGGGTCCTGAGGAGACAGGCTTGGAGGGAGCCAAAGCCCGAGTGGAGGGATGGCTGTGAATGTTTGGTATCCAGGCCACGGGAGAGACCTCATGTTACAGCTTCGGTTTTGTTCGGGTTGCAGCAAATTTGCTGCTGAGATCGTTGGAGCGGCGAATGCGTGTTTGTGTGTGTACATGGTGCTGAGTGCCGCCGTCAGCCAAGGAGGGGAGAAGCCGGGCCGGAGGAGAGTGAGTTAGCTAATCGGGGAAAGGTAGTAAGAGGCTTCACCTGGGATTTGTTTTTCTGCATTGACAGAAAAGCAAATCCTCTCTGCTGCATGGCATTCTTCAGAAGGGTTGAGCGCTCGGGGCTGGACGGAGGCCATCGGGTTCAGCAGGGGAAAGATTCTGCCAGACAAGAGAAACAAAAAAGCTGAAGGGGCAAGGGAACTTAGACTATTGGCAACAGGGCCAGAGAAGCGCTGAACCACAGGCTCTGTGGGACAAGGAGGGAAGTGAAGACCGGAGAAGGTCAATGCCCGGAGTCGGAGGCTGGAGCACGGTACCGGAAGTCCAAAGTCCGGAAGTCCGAAGTCCGGAAGTCCGGAGTCCGGAAGTCTGAAGTCCGGAAGTGGCTGAAGGCAGTGGTCTCAGTGGGAAGAGCTGAACGAGCCCGGAGAGAGGAGAGGGGTGTAGAGAGTGTGGTTGCATCCACGGTTCTGAGCGTGAGGAGTCGGGCCTGATGGCAAGACCCGATGTGTGTGCACCGAAGGAGGTGACTTGGAGGAGAGCAAACCAATGGAGATGAGCATGTGAGGAATGAGGGGCCGTTTTGTCAAATGATTGCCACGTGTGCATTGAACCTCCTGGGGGTAGCAGAGCTTGTAGGCCAGAGGCTAAGAATAGAATTGGTTTCTTGTTTTTACTTTTTTTTTTTTTTTTTTTTATTGCAAGATGAAACAATAGCAGGGGGTGGGAGTAGAAATGAGCACGGAGGATGGCAGCCCTACCTCCTCCCTAAAATAGGGGGACAGGAGGGAAGAAACCTGAGGGTAACAGGAAGAAGTGACCTTGAGGGGAGGCGAGTCTCAGGTGAGGCAAGGTGAGTGAAGGAAGGTCAGTGAGAGCTGAGGAGCCTGGAGAGTTTCTCTGATGGCCGGCGAGGGGCCGGGCACTAGATCAGGGCTCCCGCTAGAGCATTATTATTAGAACACAGAGGAGACAGAGTACTACAACTGCAGGCCAGAAAGAGAACAAAGCCTTAAAAAATCCTAAGAAACGGAACCTATTAGCGACTAATCTCTGCCGGGGTTAAGCTGATTCAAACCAAGAAAAGCAGGTACCCCAAGCAGGTCTCTGAACGCCCTTCCCCTAGCAAAGGAGGCTTTCAACAAGACAAGAATTTGTCAAAACTAGGGTTGGAACCCCATTTGAGACAATTCTCTTAATATTTAACCCCAAATGTTTGTACTGGAGCTTAAAAAGTGTGTTTGCTCCCTAGTGAAAACAGAGAACAGCTGAATAAAAAAATACATATACAAACTTGCCAGTTAAAGACGCCAATCTAATCATCTCTTGGCTTTCTCCTTTAGACCGAGTGATCGCTGTCTCTCACTTGTTTGCATACGTCTTATTTTCTAATCCCTGTTGAATTTAGGGATAGAACGTTCCCCACGTTCTTGGTGTCCCTCTCACTTTGGACCTCAGGAATGGACGCAGTGCCCTGGGGAATGTTGAGCTAATACCAAGTAAAAAGGGAGGATGATCTCACTGTTCCTCCAGGCGCTTGTTTGTTCATCCCCACACTGTGCAGTGGTTTAAGAGCTGGTGTGATGACGATTGCTTATCTATTTTCATGGCTGGCTCTTGTTCAGATGTCCTCGCCTGGAGCCAGTCACGTCTCACCTTCTATTTGTACACTTCATTTCCCTCTCTTGAAGACACTACCCTGTATTTACCTCCAGGGAACTTAAAAAAAGCATTTTGACCACTTCTCTAATTTAGCCAGGTTATTTTAAATTTTGCTGTTCACCAGCAGACTGATGCTGGCCTTCCCAGTCCTCCAGTGAGGAAGTGACTAATGTTCTCCCAGTTCCCTTCATGCCAGGGCTGTGTCGGAGGGCATCTGTTTGCAAACATTTTCAGCCTTAGTGGTTATCTGCTACTCCCGGGGCTTCTCTTCTGTGCAGGGGGCATTCTCCACATGCCTCCAGGCCTTTATCAGTGTTAAGAGAACTAACTCTCTAGCGTTTCACACACTTTAAGGGCATCATCAGGCATCGATTGAAAGAAGAGTGAATGTCAAGAGAGAGCTCTGGAAAGGATACACCTCAGCATGCACAAATCCTCCTCAGGAAGAGCTAATCTCTTCCTTGGCTGAGTTACAGTGGATGGCACTTCATCTCCTTTTCTTCTCCTCCTTCTAACTCTTTGTAAGTGTTGTAGTAAACACTTGTGCCTAAATCTTGCCTCCCCTAAGAAACTATAGGCCTGCTGAGGAAAGGCTGGTGACTTAATTCATCTCTGTTTCACTCACAGAATCTTACGTAATGTCTTACAACAGTCAGTGCTCAATAAATATTTGTGGAGTGAGCGAACAAGGAAAGGATGCATACGACTTAAGAGAGTTCGATCCCAAGGTGGGTTGTTTTTTTTTTCTGGCAAAGTCACTGAATTTTGATCAAACTCTTTCTAAATAGAAACTTTCACGGATTTAACCAGTGAAAGGAATGGCAAAAAAAATACATTTGGCATCTAGAAATCAAGATGTTTTTGGAGAAAAGGAGAAACCTTTATGGATTTTTCTCTAAAAAGCCCTCAAATCAGTTGTCCTAAGCAACTGTAAGAGGAAGTCAGGTGTTTGCCTGCCCGTCTCAAGTTTGGACAAGATACTTGGAAGTGTTCAGCGGCAGCAGCAAATCAGTGAGGGCCATATGCTGGGATCCTCTTAGCCGGCTCCAAATGCTCTGATTATGAGCAAAAAAAAAAAAAAAAACCATATGCAAGCCAGTATTTCTGGATAAAGCACATATTCAAAAATGAACAAGACAGTCTGGGAAAAATTAGATTGAATTAAACATATTAATTAAACATAATTGAATTAAACAGATATTTTTTCATACCGTCATTGCCATGCAGGATTATCTAGACCAGGCTAAGAAGGCTATTGTTTGCAAAAATTGACCTATAGTAAATAGGTGTTGTTAATGCCTGTGATTAAGTACCCCTTTATCTGTCAGGCTGTCCCCTGCACTTTGGCCCAAAGAAAGTATTGTATCTGAAAGTCCATCCTAGGACTGTTTGTGTTCACGGCTTGGCATTTTCTCTATGGAATGTGTAAAAGGTTTTAATGTAAATGTTTTGGTAAGAAAAAATGGCCACATGTAAAAGACAATCATCTACTCAATTATCTATTCTGATATGGTTTGTTATATTAACGGAAGATCAGCCACTGTGTTGCTATTTCTTGGTATGTCAGGTGGAGTGTAGAATAAAGAAGGAGAGATACAGATAATGAGCTACAGTCTTGGTAGGAGGTGCTGACTCTTTCAACATACAAGCTCTCCTGGACCTGGTCCTGAGCTTTTCCAACCAGAGCCAGGGGTGGGGACATGGAAAGCCATAACCTGAGTCCATTGTCTGGTGGGATCTGGAATAATTTCTACAATTGCAGAAACTGCAGGTCTAGAGAGAAGTATGGAAACTGAGGTATCTAGAGAGAGTTTGGAAACCAAGGTATCCAGGGCATTGCAAAAAATCCCTACACCATGAAGAATTGAACCAGCCTACAGAAACTCAACACTAACAAACAAAATATAAAACTTCTCTAAATATTGAATATAGCTACTCTCATTAATTGAAAAGTCACTCTGCTAGGCATTATGCTGAATGCTTTACATAGAATATCCTATTTAATTCCTCACCACTACTTGATGGGGGGGAGCATAAATCTCCATTTCATTGGTGAAGACACACAAGATTGCAGAGGATTAAAGGACTTGCCCAAACCACCAAATTGTGGTTTGGTCGCCACATCTCCCCGATTTCCAAGCCTGGGCTCCTCCACTCTGCCATACACATGTTCCATGGAAGATTGCATGCCTTGGTCCCTTGGCAGTAGGAGCGAGCTCTGACTTGATCCCCAAACTGCTTGGCAGAAAGTTATAGTTATAAATAACTATGGAAAATTATATTCTGCTGGCCATATCTTGGAAAATGGTGATTAAGGACATTTCCTAGCCTCCTCTCTCAAGAATGACTCTCTTTTTTTGGACTCTTGCTACTATAGCTTCGAAGTTCTTGTTCTTGGATCTTTTTGGAAATCACACCACTTGAATCAAGGTGGATTTTGCTGCATCCTTTTGGACAAAAGACTGCTTAAAGGGTCAGTACCCAGTGCCAAGCTCATCCAGATTTCATACCCTTCTCCCTCACTCTGGCTTCACTTTGCTGAGGCCCCAATCACAAGAATAAATCCATGTAAATCATAACACACACAGATGTTGATAAAGAAGAGAAAAGAAAGATGATGGAGGCAAAGAAAATGGAATAAAAAAGAAGAAAACAGGAGATTCAGTTTTTTTGTTTGAAAGCTCAACCACCACTTCCTTAGTGGCATCTGATAACATACAGAATATATTTACAACCTTTCCTATTGTTGAATCATTCCAAAACAACTTGACAAGTCATGTGTTTGTATACAGAATTTGCAACTTCAAAGTGAGAAAAATACTCTGTCTTCTGTGATAGGGATGTCGCTGAATGTAAGCAGTTCTGTCGTTCAGTTCTGTAGATCGCTGACCTTCATAGAGACAATAATTAGATCATTCATTCAACAAGTTTTTATTGAGCACCTACTAAATGCCAGGCTTTTTTTCCCCCTATGTACTTAAACAAGGAGGTTAAAAATACTGTGTGTTGGAAGGTGATAAATGCTATAAGAGAAATAGAATAGAAAAATTGAATAAAGGTGTATCAGATAGGTGGGGAGAGGGGTACAATTTGCACTTCTAATAGACTGGAGAGATGAGAGGAGGTGAAAATAAGCAAAGATTTGAAGGAGTTCAGATGAAGAGCTGATGTATTTTTATAGTCACACTTTTTTCCTCATCTCCTCGTCCAACCTCTTCTTCCTCCTTTGGTCAGGCTTCATTCATAGTTTAATTGTTCTTAAAACATAGGTATTCAATCTGTTCAGAAAAAAGTAAAAAAGAAGGTGAATGTGACCTGAAATCTTACCAGGCCTTACAATTCTGCTCAGTACCCCACTATATATCTCCAAGCACGGGAACATATATACTTGCAATTTTTCAACAATGGCATCATGCACTATATATTATTCCATAACCTGCATTTCTACCAAACAGAATTTGTAATGTCATTTTCCTGGTTTTTGAAAAACTCTATTCTTATATTCTGTCACATGTTTTTAAAAATCAAGATGATAGCAAAATATATACATTAAAAATGCCACTGCTATTTTCATGCTTATCCACTCTTTGCTCCTCCATAATAGAAAAAGGAGAACTTGTATGTGTCCTTCTAGAATTACTTGATGCACATATAGCAAGTACAGATTTATATACTTTTTCTGCCTGCCCACCCCCACTTCTTACACAAAAAGATACATACTACACACGGTCTAACACTCAGCTTTTTAATTAACACAAGGGGGGATCTTTCCCATATTAGCACAGAGAGGTCTTTTTCCACTTTAGACATTGGTTGTGTGGTTGTACCATAATTTATTTAACTGTTCCACTATTGCTGGTTATTTGGGCTTAGTCAGTCTTAAACACAAGGAGGCATGACCTTGAAATAGACTGTATCTGAAACAAAATTTAAGGGATGATACTAAATTAGTACATTTTCCCCTTGAAATTGTAATTGAAGTCAATGGGGAAAAAATGTTCCACAAAACTTCCAATAACATCTATGGCTGCTTTAAATATTGAGGGTCCCTGGGCAAATGCTTATGAATAAAAAGATTTTTTTTTCTTTTCATGTTTATTTGTCATGTTAAGAGGGGTAGAAATTTGTAATGAAACTTATTTAAAATAATTCTTTATGGGGCACCTGGGTGGCATCGTCAGTTGTGTGATCGACTCTTGGTTTCAGCTCAGGTTGAGATCTCAGGGTCATGAGATCAAGCCCCACATCTGGCTCCATGCTTGCTTTCTCTCTCAAGTAAATACATAAATCTTTTTTTTTTTAATTTAAAAATAAAATAGCACTTCACAGGTTTATTCACAGGCTTTGAATATTTTATAAGCATCTATCTGGTCGACTATAATATATATCTATTTCAACAGTAGTGGTAAAAGTAGTTTAATTTCTCTGTCAAGGGAAAGTAGGCTCTCTGCCAAGCAGAGAGCCCAGCGCAGGGCTGGATCCCAGGACCCTGCGGTCATGACCTGATCTGAAGGCAGAGGCTTAACCCACAAAGCCACCCAGGCACCCCTCTGTCAGGTATTTCTATTGCAAATTTTTTATCAATTATTTCCCCCAAAAGCTTAAAATTACTCATTATGAGCATTAGTATAGGATTTTTCTTCAAACTAGTTTATGTTTTCAGAAAAGTAGGTAGTGAAAGCTTGCATAGAATGAATACCAGGTGCCAGGTGTATCCAAAACTTATCTCACATGATCCTCACAAAGCTATGATGAAACGTTATTAGCTCCTTTTACAGATAAGAAAAAAAAATCCAAGAGGTGAAACGCTATGTCCAAATTAATACCTATTTAGTTTAAAAGCCAGGATTCAGTCCTTAGGGTTTTCTTGCTCTGCAATCTGTGTGCTTATGCAATGCATTACCCTGATTCTCAGGAAGTTAATGGTACATGGCCTGTGCTCATTTATTTGCTGACGATTTTCAGATAAATCGCCTTCCTTTAAATTAAAAAAAAAATCATTTTGCCATCTTTTAAATCAAGAAAAGAAAAATCATTTAAGGTTTTGTAAGCTAGCCAGGGACCTAGGTCAGCTATCTCTTTCTCTCTCTTTTTTGTTTCTTTTTTGCCTTCAAGAATAAAGTAGCTCTGAAAGGAAGTGATGTATATTAGATAGTAGGTCTTGGCTTCTAAAATTTAATAATGGGACAACAAGTTTTTGTAGACAAACTATTGTCCCTTACAAAGATAAGGTAGAAAGAAGCCCAGAGAAACCCACTCTAGAGCATAATTTCAGTTTCTTCCACAGAGAAACCAGATCTGGAGAGATAAGTATGTCACCAAACAAAAGAAAGTAAAAGAAAAATGGGATAGTTAGAATCATATCTCCAGTTTCATAGAGTGTGGCCATATTATAACTGTTCTCTATTGACAGAAATACACTATCACCTACTGTTGGGAGTTGTCCTTTGGCACAACATGTTTTATAGAATTATCCTGGAATAAAAAAGGGGGGAGGGATTCCTGTGATTCATATATTGGAAAAATATCTTGATATATTTTGATATATCTTGAGGATGAGATAGTTCATCCTCTTGTCTGGGTTGTTGATGTGTTTGTGAAATGTAATGTGCACTGAGATTTTCCCTTCCCATTTCATTGGCTTATCTTCCTCTTTCTCTCAGAATTGGAGAAGTAATGTGGATTTGAGTTTCTCCATTGTGAAGGAACTCTAGTCAGAGAAAGTGTTGATGTTGTCTGTGCATAAAAGCATTATTTTCAAAAAACAAAGCCAAAATGATATCAATGGGAAAATATAAATGTTTTGTGGGTAGGGCAGGTTCAGGAAAAAAAAAATTCTTTTGGTTGGTAAGAGTTGTTTGATTTTAGATATTCTTTTTTTTTTAATTTAAGCTTTTTTTATTTAAACATATAATGTAACCCCACCACCCTCTCCCAACCCCTCTCCCCCCCCACCCCCCTCAGTTTGTTTTATGACATTAAGAGTCTCTTTTGGTTTGTCTCCCTCCCGATCCCATCTTGTTTCATTTTTTCTTTTCCTACCACCTTAACCCCCACCCCCGTTGCATCTCCACTTCCTCATATCAGGGAGATCATGTGATAGTTGTCTTTCTCCAGTTGACTTATTTCGCTAAGCATAATACGCTCTAGTTCTATCCATATCATCGCAAATGGTAAGATTTCATTTCTTTTGATGGCTGCATGGTATTCCATTGTATATATATACCACCTCTTCTTTATCCATTCATCTGTTGATGGACATCTAGGTTCTTTCCATAACTTGGCTATTGTGGACATTGCTGCTATAAACATTCGGGTACATGTGCCCCTTTGGATCACTACGTTTGTATCTTTAGGGTAAATACCCAGTAGTGAAATTGCTAGGTCATAGGGTAGCTCTATTTTCAATTTTTTGAGGAACTTCCATGCTGTTTTCCAGAGTGGTTGCACCAGCTTGCATTCCCACCAACAGTGTAGGAGGGTTCCCCTTTCTCCACATCCTCGCATCTGTCATTTCCTGACTTGTTCATTTTAGCCATTCTGACTGGTGTGAGGTGGTATCTCATTGTGGTTTTGATTTGTATTTCCCTGATGCCCAGTGATGTGGAGCACTTTTTCATGTGTCTGTTGGCCATCTGGATGTCTTCTTTGCAGAAATGTCTGTTCATGTCCTCTGCCCATTTCTTGATTGGATTATTTGTTCTAACCGAGAACTTATGGACCCAGAATGAAGGCACACTTCCAGACAGCTGTCCCAGTAAATCCCAACTCTGTAGGCTTTTCAAACCCCTTCAGTCTAGAACTGCTGCATCCTTCGTGGATTCTGGGTTGTATTCACTTCATTCTCTGAGCAGACCTGGGGAAGTGATAACTGGGACAGTTGGAGGCAGTGCCCCATTCGCTTCAGTCAGTGATGGACAGAGACAGAGAACACCTTGTGATTTAAGGGCAGTGAAGCACATGTACCTGAGAGAAACGACATAGCTGGAGAGATAAAATGATCTTTCCCCCCAAATTTCTGTTTCTCAGGGGAGAGCAAGGGCTATCCACCTAGGAGACCACAAGAAGGTGTCCATCACAGGAGCTACATACATGTAAAAATATATTTTTTTTAACATTTAATTATTTATTTGAGAGAGAGAGTGTGTGAGTGAGTGCGGGGCTGGGGGCACAAGGAAACAGAGAGAGAGAGAGAGAGAATCTGGAGCCAACTCCCTGCTGATGCAGGGCTTGATCTCCAACCCAAGATTATGACCTGAGCTGAAATCAAGTGTTGGATGTTCAAGTGACTGAGCCACCCAAGTGCCCTTAAAAATATCTTTCGATAAGAAATGATGGAAATTGGGCATTGGAAATATTCATCACACTTGTGTGTTGTATATTCTTGATACATCTTTTTTGGCACATATCATTAAAATAAATGAATGTTCAAAATAGCGATTACTACTGGGGAAGGGAATGAAGACTACAAGGGTCAAAATAAGGTTTTAAATGTATTTATTAAATTTTATGTCTTTAAAAATAAGGTGAAACAGGTATGGCAAACTTTAGTATTTGGTAAGTGGGTTGATTTGCTCATGGATATTATATGAATTTCATTCTGGTTTTTTTCACGGTTTGAAATATTTTTTTGTGGTCAATATGAATTGCCTTGCTAAAAAGATCCATACCAATCTCCTTCCAATGTGCCTCCCTGAGCTCAGAGAATGGAAATCTAAAAACCAGAGTCTGTTCCACCTGGAGTCCCTGAAATGATTTAGATTCCAATAACATGAGACTTAATTGGAGCTGACATAATTGAGGTAAGAGGCAGGAATGAGGCATCTATTTGGCGGAATGGCCATAGGGGTAGTGTGGTTCTGAAGTCAGTGGCAGGTTCCCCAACATAGCCAAGGTGGCATGTTTTGGAGCTAGCTGTTAGACCATGCTGTGTGTGGGTGTGAGTGTTAACACCAAGCAGAAAACCAGCAGAGACGGAGTTCCAGAAATGGGTAAGCCTGCATAGGAGTGGTCTTAAGTCTGTGGTTGAATATTGAGCTATACACATGTCGAGTGAAATACTACGGCCTGGCAAAGAACAACTATACAAGCTGAGCCCTTTCCAGAATCCTGCAAGGCTAGAAGATAATCAGGTTCTGACCAGTCAGAACTCAGAGATCTAGTTGAACACTTAGGCAGGTGATTGAAATGTCTCATTTTAGTAGTGGGATTAAATTAGCTTTTGAATAAAAACTACCCTAGACATACTCCAGAAAAGCTTATAAACAAACTTCAGAAGGGTCAGATTGACTTGCAAGTGACTTAACTGCCAGCCAAAACAAATTTCAACAAAATTCAATGTCCTTTACAGGAAGGAAAAAATTCAGATACTCAATAGTATAATATTCATTGTTCAGCATCCAATAAAAAAAATTAGTGTCAATATAGAAAAGCAGAAAGAAAAGAAAAAGATCAAAAAATTACAGCAATGATGGAATCAACAGAAAAATCCCCTAAGACAACTATTGTATGTTCAGGTATCTAAGGGAAAGCAAGAGCATAATGAGGAGGATAAAAGAAATTTAAAAAGAACAAAATGGAAATTTCTGAAGTTGAAAAACACAATGTCTGAAGTAAACATTTCATTGGATGGGATTGGCAGCAGATTAGACATACAGAAAAGAGCAGTGAACTTAAAACATTGCAGAAGAATGTTGGGTGGCCAAACTGAAGCAAAAAGAAGAAAACTGGGGGGCCTGGATGGTTCAGTTGGTAAGCATCTGCCTCCTGGGACCGAGCCCCACATCAGGCTCCTTGCTCAGTGGAGAGCCTGCTTCTCCCTCTCCCTCAGCCCCTCCTCCCTGCTTGTGCTCTCTCTCATACACACACTCTCTCAAATATATACATAGATCTATTTTTCTGTATGTATATAAAGAAAGAAGAAAAAGCATGAAAAAAGTGAACAGAGACTTAGCACCCAGGAAGACAGTAAATATCAAGCAGTCCAGATCCACGTAATTAGAGTACAGAAGGAGAGGAGAGAGGAGAAAACAAGTCATTCAAAGAAAAAGATGTTTGAAGAAATAATAGCCCCCAGTTTTCCAAATCAGCTGAACAAAATCCATAATCACACTATTGAGAAACCATGATAAACATAGAATATTAAAAGCAGTATGAGGAGAAGGGATGGGAAGAATTATACATGGGAGGAAAATAAGTATAATCAGCGACTTCTCATCAGAGATAATGCAAGCTGGAAGACAGAACGTTTCTGCTCTGAAAATGATGAAAAGGGAAAAAAGTCAACCTAGAATCCTATATCTAGAAGAAATATCCTTCAAAAAGACAGACAAAGACACAGACATTTTTGGGCAAGGCAAAAAAAAATGTTAAAATTTGTTTACAAATTTTACAAAATTTACAAATTTAACAAAAAAAAATGTTAAAGAAAATTTGTTCTTTGGGCTGATGAAACACAATCCCTGATAGAAACTCAGATCTGTATAAAGGAATGAAGAAGAGCAGACACAGTAAATATGTTAGTAAATATTAATGACTTTTTCCCTCATTTTTTATTATTTTTCAAATAATTGAGTATGCCAATCAAAATGAATGAGAAGGTATTTGTGGCTTTTACCGCATGTAGAAGCGTCTGATGACAGCAGTGCTGGACAGGAGAGGGTGAAAAAAAACATGCTATCTGCATGGAGTGGTATACTATTACGTGAAAGTGGACAGAGACAAGTTCAAGATGGATGTTCTAAATCCTTGAGCAGTGATAACACTGGGGAGCTGGGGAGGTATTGAGGAGCTCTGAATATTCCCTCTGCAACCTTTCTGTAAGTCCAAAGGGATTTCAAAATAAAAAGTTAAAAAGACTAGCAATATATATTTTTTTTAAGAGAGAAAGTGTGAATAGTGGGGGCGGGCGTGGGGGGAGAGGTAGAAGGAGAGAGAGCAGCTTAAGCAGGCTCCACACCCAGGGTGGAGCCAGAGGTGGGCTCGATCTTAACAACCCCTGAGATCAAGACCTGACCCAAAATCAAGAGTGGGAGCCTTAACGGACTGAGCCACCCAGGCACCCAGAAACTATCAACTTTTATATATATACATATATATTTAAAATGGATGTATTTTATCTTATGTTATTGATATCTTAATAAAGTTGATTTAATAAGCAAAGATACCACTAGGAATCCAGTTGTGTTTCCTCTCTGTGTGTCATGGAATCAGCTCCATTTTCAAAGTGGTTAACCATTACAGTTTACGGACAGCGACAGCCACAACTGGGGCCACTGGTTTCATGATTGTGTAGGGAGAAGAGCAAGCACCGTACAGGAAACTCTGATAATTCTCTCCCAGAGAGCCCCCAAACATGGCTTCTTACATCCCACTACACCGACTGGATATTCTTCCTACTCCTTAGCGGAGTACTCTGGCCTGGCAAATAGGATACCTTGATTGACTAAAGCCAATCAGGGTCTACCCTGGAAGTGGGGGTGGGGTTAGTCACATCGAAACCCTGATATTGGGGCAGATGGGGTCTTGTTGAAATGGTGGTAAAAAGGAATGGAGGCTGGGGAGCTAGCCAACACATGCCTGGAAGAGATGGCTTCTGGCTTGCCATAAGGACAATATATTTTAAATTTCCAACCTAATAGGCTCTAAAGACTAATTACTTAGCATTACTTAATTAACTGTAGCTATTTGATCAGCCTACTTGCCTTTCCAAGAATTGGATGGGTTTACACTTACACCTTTTACATCAAGTATAAGATCATCATCAAGTATAAGATAAACTCAAATCAGCGATTTTGACTTCCGGAAGATGCACCATCCCATTCTCTTTCCTCCTCCTTTCCCTCAACAGCCTTGCTTTTGCTTTCCCTCTCCCTCCCTCTCATTTCCCACATTCTTTTTGTTCTGAATACCTGGTTTACAGTAACACAAGTAGAGCAATCTTTGAGTCAAGTGCAAGACCAAATGAAATTTATTTGATAGTGTTGCTGCTTTTAAAGAATGTTTGTCCTATAGATGCTGAGGCTTTGATTTTTCCAACAGCTGCCAAATATAAAAGTGGTTAGCATTACGTATAAAAACATCAAATGTTCTAGCTGTGAGCTCTGTGCAAGGGAATAATCAGTTTACGAGTGGGAATTAGAACCTAGGCAAACAGAAGAAAGCAATCACAATGAGTCCTCCATCCCCCTTGCCTATGGCATACAATTTTCTCAAACTTTCATTGGTAGATGTTTCCCCAGCAACTGTCATGGTAGAAGATTGTAATTTTCCTAAGCCTACTGCAATGCTTCTAGCTTTGACTGAGTCTAACACTTCTGGAACGGATTTCAAATTTTCAAGGAAAAATATGCAACTAGTTTCAGAGTTTGCCAATAACAGGAATATACATCAAATAATGTGTTCACCATAATTATGTTTTAGTTAGCAAGCTCTTATGTAATTAGCAATTTTTAGATTACTATAATAATCAAAAATGCATGTATTTTGATAATGTACTGATTACATAGCCCATAGAATATTGCAATTCTTAAGATGCTTGCCTCTGAGCATTTTTAGAATTCATACAGTGAAAAGTCAGCTCGTCTAGTTTCTCAGCTGCAAACCACTTAACAAATCCAGAGTGAATTTGAAAAATGCCAACCCTGCTATCTAAAGAGCCTGTTATTGTGCCAGATTCCGCTGATGGAGGAATGTTTTCTACAGCTTGAACATCAATTGTGAAAAAGTATCCAGCAGAAAGTAGAAATATTAGACAAAGGGGAAAACTTTTAACCTGAGAAAGAATGTACTATTTCCCTAGCTAGAGTGGCCTGGACTAATGATTGTCTGAATTCTGACTTCCCACTACTGTCCATTTTAGAAGTGTTACTTGAGCTTTTTTTTTTTTTTTTTAAATCTCTACACCCCACATGGGGCTTGAACTCACAAAATCAAGAGTGATCAAGAGTCACACGTTCTACGCTGAGCCAGCCAGTTGTCCCTACTTTTATTATTTTTAACTTTCAAACATTTTATACCATGCACTGTTATTCACAATTTGGTTGAGTGTTAATTAAAATAAGTCAAGTATAATGTGTGTATGTTTAACCCAAGTTTACAAATCAAGGTAAATCATTGTTCTTTTTCCCTAGAAGATAAAATATTCTGTGCTGTTTCATTGGGAACTGGTGCATATGCATGGGGTATGAGTGTGTGAAGCCAGAATTTACACTGCCCTCACACTCAGAATAGTGGCAGAGTTGGAGACACTAGGGCCATGCTGTCCAAGAGAACATAGTGTGAGCCACAGATGTAATGTCTAATTTCCTAGTAGCCATATAAGAAGCAAAAAGAAACAGGTGGGGTTAATTTTGACAGTATGTTTTATTTAGTCCTATATCTAAAATACATGATTTAAACGTATAATTGATATAAGATGATTAATAACATACTTTACCATGTCTTGAAAATTGAGTGTGTATATTATCCTTACAACACATCTCAGTTTGGCCTAACCACATTTCAAGTGCTCAATAGTTACATGTGTTTAGTGGATACTATATTCGACAACACAGCTCTAGGTAGAATTTGCCATGAACTGGATGTCATCTGCTCATTAAGCTTTGGAAGATGAATTATGTTAATGGATTTTTAAAAATATGAACTTCTTTTGAAGTATTAAGCATCCAGAAAAATGCACAGATAGTAAGTATAATTGGGTGACTTCTCATGAAAAAACATAGCTGTTTAACTAGAATCCATGAAATGGAATATTAACAGAACTACAGAAGTTCCCTCATGATCCCTTGGATTTTCTTTTCATATCACAAATATCAAGACCTTGCTCTCTTCCTTCTCTTTCCCTGAAGTGGATCTACTTAAATAATCAAGGAGATATTGTTGATGTGTTGAAAACCAGCCCTTTGGTGCTCAGGGCATTTTCATCAATGACCATGAACCTGGATTATGGACCCTCACAAATATGAAGAAACTCTCATGGGACCATGCCAGGAAAGGAGGCTTGGCTACAAAGGACATCTCGACTACTTACAAAATTGTGTGTGTATTTGTATTTGTCCTGGCTTTCATTTAGTTTCAAATAGAGAGTGATTTAGATTCAAATGGCTTCTTAATCTGCTTTCTTTCCTCACATGGTCATTAAATATAAGAGTAGGATGTGTGAGAGAGTATAGTTCTCAGTTATATCAACTTCCGTGAAATGTTGTAAAGATGATAAACATTTTTCATCAGCCAAAGTTTTCACTTGGCATAAGAAGAACTGGGCGTCCAACATATAGTCTATTTTGTGTAACTAGGAGCCTTGAGAAGCAGAGCAAGTAGCCAAGCACTTTATGTAAATTTTTCTGAAAAGAAAAATGTTTGGAAGGCTATCTCTGAGCTTTATAGGTGTAAAATCTTTCTGGAGCCTAGTTGGGATGGGGGAGGTGCACAGAAAGGACCAGCGTGGGGGTAAATGGGACTGCAAGGAAGCAAACACGGCCAAGCTAGAGACGAAATGTGTGATTTCGCCTGGGATGGGAGAGCTGCATGCCTTAAAGAGCATTCCTAGGCAGAGAACAGTCTCATCAATGCACAAATCAAAATGGCTATCCCAGGAAATAGGATGTCTAGCTCCTGCTGTGAGCTTGATGGCTCTTTCTCTCTCCTTCTCTCTCTTTCTGGCTCATCCTTCCCAGGAGGGTGCCTTTCTTTGGAGGAAAAAGTGTCTGGGCTATTTTCAAGCACCTGGCAAATGAAGGTCATAATGAGAACTGGATGGCCATATAGCTATTTAAGTGGTTGAAGACAGAAAATGATATTGGCTAAAACCCAGTCTTTCCATAGCTTAGTGACTATTTTGTCAGGCCCTATTCTGAAGAGACTGAAATCATTTTATAATATTGATATTGAGGGAATGCAGCTGAGAATTTCATATTATTTCACTTTTTCTGTGTCATAGAATATGATTTAACCCTGGTATATCTAAATGGGTTGAAAAGCTGTATCATCATGGAGTCTCGGGGCTGAGTAATGGGCTGGCAACAGTGTCATCACCTGTGAAAGGTCTCATTCCCCACAAGATTTCTGACTGAGAATCTCTGGGAAACTCTGAATAATTGCCTTAGAACATTCAAGAATAAGGGGTGCTTGGCCTCCTCAGTTGGTGGAGTGTGAATTTTTGATTGATCTTGAGGTTGTGAGTTCAAGCTCCATGTTGGGTATACAGATTACTTAAAAATAAAATCTTAAAAAAAGGAGCATTCAAGAATCTTAAAAAGTTAGTAAAATCTGAATATTTACATGCAAAACAGATCCTCCTGTTCCCTGAAAAAGAAAACCACAAAGCAAAAAAAAACTACTGAAGTTATTATTTTTTTAATTTCAGCTTTACTGAGACTTACTGTAAAATTGTAAGATATTGAAAGTATATGACATGATGATTTGATATAGTAAAAATTGTGAAAGGATTTCCCCCCCACTCCCCATCTAGTTAATTAACACTTTTATCGCCTCACAGAAAAGTCAGTGCTATCTATGTAGTTACTGCATGTTTGTTAGCAAAAGGAGCAGCGATCTAGCTCTGGGAAGGCAGTTCCCAGCAGTAAGCAGTTTGATCTCCAGAGAGCCCCCAGACAATGCCTAAAACCCACCCATTTCCATTACAACCTTCTGTAACTTCCTGCTTGAGGAGGAAGGAGGGAAACGTGGTGACCTTCTATATCTACTTTCTCTGGCTCTTCCCCCTATCTTCCGCTCTACCCAAGCCTTTACTCCCTGATAAAGGTCTCAAGGGTTGATGTGTTTGAACAGAGCATATAGCTAACGTACTAGAGCTTCTCTTTGTGCAACTTCTCTTTAGGTAAGTTTATCACTGTCGTGATTTCAGATGCCTTCTATATAGAAACAGCTTCTAGATCTACATTTACAGCACAGACCTTCCCTCTGAGCTTCAGACCCATAAATGGAGCTTCACAATAGACATCTCCAAACATATGGTTTCTAGGTACATCATGTTCTACAAGTTCAGGGTGCCTGGGTGGCTCAGGCAAGTAAGCTTCTGCTTTCGGCTCAGGTCATGATCTCAAGGTTCTGGGATTGAACATCAGGCTTCCTGTTCCATAGGGGGCCTGCTTCTCCCCTTCCCTCTGCCTGCTGCTCCCCCTGCTTGTTTTCTCTCTTGTTCTCTGTCAACTGAATAAATAAAATCTTTAAAAAAAATCCAGCAAGTTCAATTGACCTTGGGATGTTTCCCTGACAAACCTGTCCTCTTCCAGTATTCTCTGCCTCAGTGAATGGCACCACCATGTCCCTGGTTGTCCAAGTCTGACACCTGGAAGTCATCCATGACCTCCTACATCAGTACTCCAACTTCCGGTCAAGTACCCAATCCTATTAAATCTGGTTCCTGCATCATCTTAAATCTATCCACTTATCTCTACCACTCCTAACTGCCCTATCATCACCTTGAAACAGTTATCTAATACCAGTCATCTCCCTGGAGTGGGTGTAGGGTCTCTCCATGCATGTCAAGTAACTATTAAATACACAAAAATACTTATCACTGCTTTAAACCCTTCAAAGTCTTGTTTCCTACATCTCTAAGGATTAACTCCGAAATCTTTACTATCATTCATCAGACTCTGCATGAGCAGACTCTTCCCTCTCCCCATCTCTGATCACCTCAACTTTCTGCTGCCTAGCCAGGGTGGCCCCTTGGAGTTTCCAGTGGGTTCTACTTCACCCTGCCTTGGCCTTTGCATGTGCTAATCGCCCTGCTTAGAATGCTCATCCACTTCTAGGAAGATTTCCCTGACTCCTAAGACTAGCTCAGGGCCTACTGTTCTGTATTCTCACTATTTGCAGGGGTAATTATTCTGTATCTCTCTTCTTCACTGGTCTGTGGGGGTCATGAGAATGAGAAGTGCCCAATGTTAGTACATTGCAGGGTATACAACAGACCCCCAAGAAACGTTTGTTGAATGAAAGAAAAGTCACTCATCAGTCCCAGTAGAACTAGAAGGAAATCACGGGACAGAGGCACTAGGGAGATAAAGAACTGGGATGTAGGCATCTAACTGGCTCAAGTCATCCATGTCAACCTCCCAACTCAGGACTCCAAATTCCAATCAGCCACTAAATCTAACCCTTGCATATCTTAAATTTCCACTTCAACTTTGGGTGAAGGGCACAGTCCTCCAGACTGTCAGATCTGCTCAAGACTTCTGACACCACCCAGAAGTTTGACAGTTCCTGGGGCCACCCTCACATCAGATTAACTGGGCACAAATTCACAGACTCCTTCAGGCCTGATGGTTTGAAAGGATGACTCACAGAACTCAAGAAAGTACTATGTATATGATTACAGGGTTTTGGGTTTTTTTTTGTAGCAAAAGATACAAATCAGAACCAGCCAAAAGAAGATATGCATTGGGCAGAATCTAGGACTGAGAAGGCTCCAAGCTTGAAGCTTCCATCCTTCCAGGATGCGTTACTCTCCTGGTGGCAGTACACACATGGCTAACAGGTAACAGGCTCACCTGAGCTTTGGTGTTGAGATTTTACTCAGGCTTCGTTAAGCATGACTATTGAACATGGCCCACATTATGGTTAAGCTCCGTTTCCAGCCCTATCCCCTCCTGGGAGGTATGATTGGTCATAATGTGGCTCAAAGTCTTTATGGTATGGTCTGTGCTCACTTTAAAACTATTGGAGTAGGCAGGGCCCCCTATACTGACTTATCTCTTTGCATAACCGGTCAGGTGCCCACAATGAATCATCTAATTAGCAGAAACTATTAGGTATGGTCTGAGGGCCCACTGTGAATATAACACATTTTTATTAGAATTCTTCGGGAAATTCCAAGGGTACAAAGATTAACTCCCAGGAGCAGGGACAAAGGCCAAACCTCTCTTTGAGTCAAGTTAATTCATCACTATACAGAATCTTGGAACTGGCAAGATGATGCCCAGGAGAGTCTGTGTTCCTTTTCTAACTATGTAATAAGGCCAAAGACCAGAAAAGAGCAAATTGGGGCTTAGGGAGGTTTTAGTCTTCAAATACCATTAGCACACTTTAATTTGGTTACTTTCATCTTTGGTTACTTAAACTTCATGGTATAATTTCCTCCTAACAATGTGAAAGGCTTACTGATGTAATATTAATATTACGAGATGTACAAGTGAGAGATGACATTTTCAACGACCATTATAGTAGGGTAGGGCTTACCCCAACCAAGGGCTACAATATATTACCTTACCTTTTCCTGGTGATTTGTAGTTTACAAAATGCTTTATATACCTTGTCCCCTTGATTGCTAGTCAGAGTGTAAAAGAACATAAATAAATAATTTGAAAATTGAGTGACAATTAATAGAGCAAAAAGATTATTCAACTTAATTTATTTAAGAATTAAATCGTGCTAGAATTCATTTCTCTAGCTCCCAGAAGCATCATTTACATAAGAATTGATATGCTAATTGAGATTCATTTAAGAACTCTGTTATGTGACAATGCTTTGTTAATGTAGTTAACATTTTACAAATTTGAGAGTTCAAAGTTTGATAGACAATAGTTTTTTGAGAGGTTTTCTTTCTGAAATCAAGCTTATGTTAGTGTGACATGAAAAAATTAAGGTAAAGTTGATAATTAATTTTCTTCTCAGAAAGAAGCTGTTTGCCATTTAAGCAGACTATTTGTTCCTTTTTCCCCTAAATAGGTAGAAATTCTATCATACGTCTTTTTGAGAACATGTTCTTTACTTCTGACAATATACCAACCTACCTCTCAGTGATTTTCAGCAGCAGAAAGTTATGGCTTCACACTTTGTTCCTTTAAAATTTCTATATTTAAACCTTTCACAAATTCATACTGTCCAAACTAAGAAGGCTTAGCTATAATGATGACATTCTTTTAAGCCTTTCAAAAAATGATTCCAGATACTTTATTAAAACAAAACAAAACAAAACAAACTCCCAACTAACTGGGCCGGGCTGGTTCAGTCAGCAGAGCATGGGACTCTTGATCCTTGGGTCATGAGTTTGAGCCCTATGTTGGATGCAGAGATTACATAAGAAACAAAACAAAACAAAAGAAACCCCAACCTACTAAAGGATTCTGGTTCATGATAGCAGATTGGGCTCAGACCAAAGCCTCATGCTATACCTTCCAAACCCTTGAAATAAGAGAAAAATAAAAAAAAATAAACTGATAAATCCCTGATTGTTTGGTGGTGGTGATGGCAGGGGGGAAGTTGCAGAACAAAAACTATGAGATGCTTCTAAAATATGGAAAGCAGAGAAGTTCAAATTTTAAAAGTCATGGCTGTGACAATAATAATTAAATGATAATCAATAATAATTAATCATGTATAATTAATATTTCAAATATTAATTATACATGATTAAGTATTATTATCACAATTATATATTATTATATATGATATTGATTATATATGATATATAGTAAATATTAATTATATGTGACATAATTAATATATATAAGTAACTGTGGGAGCTAAGGATTATATATAGAGAGAGATATAGATAGAATATCCTATATAATTGTATGGGGATATATATTAGATCCCTATATGATTGTGAAAGCTGGTTAAGCAGATTCTGTGAAACAGTTGTCTCTGCATTTGATACTGAAGCTCGAAATCCAGGGCTAGCATTCAGGGTGGAAAGATCATGAGCAGGATGGAGCCCACAAACACCAACTGGAACCCCTTGAGGAGAGACTGAAGTCTGTGCCCATTCTTGTTAACTCTGACATTGGTGACAAAGGTATCTTGCAGAAGCCGGGACTTGTGTCATGGAACTAAACATGCAAGCCTGGCTTGGGTGACAGAGAAGTGGAAGGATGATCCAGAGGAAGGTAAAACAATTTCAAGTCTAGCCGCAGTTGCTTCCTGCCTGTGGGATGCATTAGGAGATCAGTAACAACATGTGAGAGCAGTCTAACTGGAAACATAAAAGAAAGGGAACTCTGGGAAATGTAGTTCAGCCTAGCTGAGTGGGCACATTATAAAGTCATCATACCCAGAAAGAAGGAAAATATATTGGATCTGAGAATTTATACTTACCAAATTTGAAAAACTGTTGCCATTATTTCTTCAAATATGTTTCTGTTCCCTATTCTTTTAGGATTCCAATTACACATATGTAATCATGTCTCATAGATAATTAAGACTCTTTCATTATTTTTCCAGCCATTTTTCTCTCCATGTTTCATATTAGAGAGATTCTGTTTGCTGTGTTTTCAAGTTCACTGATCTTTTTTTCTGCAGAGTCCAACCAGCTGTTAAATCTATCTGGTAAATTTTCATTTCAGGTTTTATATTTTGTAACACTAAAAGTTACTTTTATTTGATTTAATTTCTCTCATTATGTTCATGTATTCCTTTAATTCCTTAGTATATTTAATAATGAGTTCATAGTCCTTTTCAGCTAACTTTATTATCACTATCATTCTGAGTCTATTTTATTTTTTATTATTTTTATTTTAAGTAGACTCCATGCCCACTGTGGGGTTTGAGCTCATGACCCCAAGATCAAGAGTCACATGCTCTACCATCTAACCCAGCCAGGTGCCAGTGGTCTATTTTTATTAACAGATTTCTCCTCCTGTATATTAGTTACAGTATTCTGCTTGCTTTTTTTGCCTATCTAGTAATTTTTATTGGATGCTGAACATTGTAAATACTACATTGTTGGGTGTCTGGATTTTTATAAAAGCTTCTTTTATTCTTTTATTTTTAAAGGTTAATTTCTTTATTTGAGAGAGAGCGCAAGCATGAGTGAGAGGAGGGGCAGAGGGAGAGGGAATGGGAAAGAAGCAGACTCCTTGATGAGCATGGAGCCATCTCAGGACTCCATCTCATGACCTTGAGATCATGACCTGAGCCAAAACAAAGAGTTGGCATTCTACTCCACTGAACTACCCAGGCATCCCTATGAAAACTTCTTTCAAAGAGTGCTGAATTTTGTTATGACAAAAGGCAAGTTATTTGTGGATCAGTTTGATCCTTTTGGTGCTTCTTTATAAATTTTGTTAAGATGGGTGCACAGTAGCCTCAGCTTTGGACTATTCTAGCACTAAGTTGTTAAACTTTTGGGGTCTCCACTGGATACTCCATGTTTTCAATATGGTTTCTCCTTTTTTAGCTAGTTGGAAAATCAAACATCTCCCAGCCTCATGTGAGCTCTGGGAATTTTTCAGCTTACAGCTCTTTTGCAAGACCTCATGGAGGTCTACATTGCACATATGCCATGTAGTATCCAGCCAAAAACTAAACAGTCTTGTGAAGATTTGCACATTTCTTGAGCTCTTGTTCTGCACAATTTCCATTTCCCCCAGCGTTCTGCCCTGCAAATTCCATTCACCTAAGCACCCCAAACTCCAATCCCAGTCTCTTCAGATCAGGGACAACACTGTGGTCTGCCTAGTTCCCCCTTATTGTGCTACAGTCTGGAAAATGCCTCTAGGCAGAAGCCAATAGTGATCATCAGTTTCACCTTATTTGTTTCATTTCTTTCAAGTATCGCAGTCCTGACTGTTTGACAATGTCTAAAAACTGTTGTTTCAGACATTTTGTCCAATTTTCTAATTGTTTATGACTAGTTCAATGCCAATATTCTGTCATGGTTGAAAGAAGAAATCTACATTTTTTTCTTGGCTAGTATCATTGAGCCAATGAATCACATGAAAAAGAGTACCTCTGGACATTTTAGAGGCATGAGCCAATGTTTCCATTCTTTTATTGTAAGACAGTGTGAGTTGGGTTTTTCTGCTTACCTTCAACCAAAAATTATACAGTAAGTGGAACACTATATAAAGACTTGGAGTCTCGGTCAAAAATTAAAATATTTATTCAATATTCTATTATTTCTCTTACATTTTTCCCCAAATTGGTCTTTAGCAATGCAAGCATTGTTCTTATTTGTTTAAGTTGCCATCTATCCATTATTTATGCCTTTTATACAATAATTTACTGAGATACATCTGTATACATTTACCTAACTATAATTCGGATGCTATGCTAGATACTAAGAGTTTAAAGGTAAAGTTTCTGCTCTCAAGAAGCTAACAGTCTACTAAGGAAAATTTACATATAAGCAAACAAGGATAACACAGTTTGTTGTGCATTGAATTATGTCTCCCCAAAAGATAGTAGAAGTCCTAACCTCTGATACTTATGATGCCATTTTCTTTGGGAGTAGGGTCTTTGCAGAAATAGTCTAGATAAAATAACTCCATACTAGATTAAAGTGGGCTCTACTCCAATGACTGGTATCCTAATAAAAATGAGGAAATTTGGACAGACACACAGAGAGGAGAAGGCCACATGAAGACAGAAGCACAGAGAAAAACAGGGGAGAAGTCCACATCAAGATGGAGGCAGAGATTGGAATGATGCATCCACAAGCCAAAGAATGTGAAGGATTGCCAGCAACCACCAGGAGCTAGGAAGCTGAAAAAAGAGGATTCTTCTCTAGAGCCTTCTAGAGAGCTTGGCTCTGCCTACATCTTGATTTTGGACTTCTAGCTTCCAAAACTGTGAATGAATAAATTTTTCTTGTTTTAAGCCACCCCATTTGTGATACTTTGTTACAGTAGTCCCAGGAAATTAATACTCAGTTTTATACACAAAACAGTGGAAGCGCATGGCAAAGAAGTAGCATAAAGGAAGGAATGAAGCATTTCCAGAACTCATATGCACTATGATGTTATTTACTAGTAGTGACTAGAAGGACCTCTTAGTAGACACTGATCCAGATACTATGTATCCGTCACAAGCCAGAAGGGGAAGGAGGAGCAGAAAAATATTTGAAGAAAGAAAGGCCAAAAATTTTCCAAAATAGATGAAAACTATGAGTCCACATACCCAAGATCCTTACATTTCAGTAGCTGAAAACAACAAAGATTTCTCGCGCACATGAAATTCAACGTGTTTCTGGGAGACTCTGCAGGGTATTTTTCATCCAGGTGATGGCTTAGCAGGATCTTCCTCAGCTTTGAGCCAACATCACACAATTCTCAGGGTGGCTTCTAGTCAGTGATGAGCAAGGCAATGGATCAAAGGCTTAGTCATTTCTGCCCAAGGCAGAACTTCTCTGAAAGGCACTCTCTGATCCAGGTTCCTGCCTTTTGGTGGTGGATTCTACCCTGTCTGCACTGTGGTCTTACAGCTTCCCCTGCCCAGTCTGTTTCCTCCCCTTTCCCTTTGTAACTTGTGCTCCACAATCCAATGTTTATACCCCTAACTCCACCCCCACAGCTGCTTTCTGGAGAATCCAATCTGTGACCCTCCCCTTCTCCCTCCACCCCTCCAACATGGGAGGAATTTGGAAATCAAAGTAAAACAGATGGAGAAAGGTAGCTTTCTCTGTCTGATTCACGAAGAGATCTTTCCTGTAAAATGGAGAGCACGTTTTTATAGAAACATACCCAAGTAGGAGGCAAATGTTCTTTCAGCAGAGTAAGCAGCATTATTTTGTAAGATAGATGGACTCCATCACTGTAACAGGAGGACTAGGCTGTCTGTGGTCTCAGAAGCATTCTAATTCCCAGCTGAGTCAGTGGAAGCCAGCTGCAGCCTATCCCTGCAAAGACAGAGAAGCCAAACTGTCTTGCCCAACACCCAAGGAGCCAGAGCCTCTTTTCCTTCTTTCACAACCAAGCCAGAGCTGGGCAGACGAAAAGCCATCTACACCCAAGTGACATCTGTGTTGCAGATTTCGTGAGCCCAGAAAGAAGCTGGGGATGAGGTCCTTTATCCTGGGGGGTGGAGGGTGGGGAGTGGTCGCTAACATTCCCCAAAACTGGTGCCGTGAAGGATCTTGGTCAGCGAAATCCCAACCCACAGCAGGCTAGTGCTGTGCTGCGTGAGGATGTTTCCTGGAAAACTTGAGTAATAACCTTTTGAGTTCTAATTTTTGCAAAGGCTGCCTTTACTTCCAGGCCAGTTCAATGTGATTTTAATCTGGGAAAAGAGGCAGAGCAAAGTTTAGGAAGAAGGGGTTTTCGATCACTTGGCAGGCCACTGTCTGAATTTTTGTACCATCAGGAGGGACAGCTAGTCAACCTAGATTTCTCTTAATGATCCCTCCCCAGAGAAGGTTGCAAGGGACGTCCTGTGTGGGATGTTGATAAAGACATGTCAGCATACTGTTTGTAAAGACATCTATCTGTGTGTAGAATTTCCTAGGTGCTCGGTCTGTTTCAGTTTCATGAATCTCAGTAGTTGGTTTATTCTATAAGGTGGTTTCCCAAAGTCTGCAGGATAAAACCCAACATGTTTTATGTAAATGTCTTGGGTGCAAGGTCTCTTTCTACCTCCCAGTTTTACCTCCTGTCTCTTCACACAGGCTCTGCTGACTCGTGTCATGGTAATTTTCTTGCAGTCTGCAAAATGTATCCTGTTCATATTATTTCCTCTATCTGAAAGGAGAGCCACCTATTGTCCCTCTGGCGAAAACATAATTGGCAATGTCATCTGTTGCTCTCCCCTGATACTTCTATATCTAATCATGGAGGCCAAGAACTGGGGAGTTACTGACAGCTTTTATAAAAGACAAAGATTTTGTAGTCACCAATTAATTTTCTGACCCTTTTTATAGATATGATGCAGCTATTTTTAACCTGATCATGCAATTCAGATGAATCAAAGTAGAAAACATCTGTGTAACAACAATTGTTTTGTTTTGTTTTTGTACCAGTGATCAGAATTTATTTGGACTTACTGTCTGGTCAGGTAAGTGATGATTTTTAAAGAACAAATTGGGAAAAAAATGGAAGTACATACACACGATAGAAAATTCAAAAAGTATAAAAAAATATACTGTAAAAACAAGTCTTCCTTTTGCCTCTAGTCCCCCAGTTCTCTCCTGGAATCACTAATACTACAGTTTACTGTGTATTTCTCCAGAGATATTCTAAATATATTTGCAGAAAATATAATTATATATCATAAATGGTAGAAAACAACAACTTTTAAGTAAAAAACCTTATTAAAATAAAGCACTAGTATAAATACTATAATTACTGTACTCTTTACTATATTTCCTGAGGAAGAGGGTCTTATATTTAATTAATTAAATATACAATAAGCCAAATTCTGGATAGAGGAGTGAGGCAGAAATTTAAGTAATCAAATGTAATTTTTCAATAGATTCTTCTTGGCATTACAATTTTGCTTCTGAAACTAGTAGTCTAATTAAAGACTAATTTTCTAGTTCCAGAGATGGGGTATGAGCAAAACACAAGTTAGTTTTGTTGCCTCTTCCCATCCTCCTGAGATGCAGAGAAAAAAACAAGAAAGATCTTTGTTGACTTGGGAGGTGGGCATTTGAGTTTCTTACCATTTCAGATAGGGTGAGTGCTCGCTGTCAGAAGAGAGGTGGGGACAGATTTGTTTCCAAAATGCACGGGTTTCTAAGGAACTAAATTATTTTCCCACTGGTTGGGGCAGGAGAACACTGGGTTTGGTGGTCTCAGCAGCAGTGGAATGGGCTGGCTGTTCATCCTATCACCTCAGACTGTCCCATAGTTGAGGACCATGAATTCTGGCTTACGGAGCCAACTGAGGGCACCTGGCTGGCTCAGTGAGTAGAGCATGTGACTCCTGATCTCAAGGTTATGAGTTCAAGCCCCATGCTGGGTGTAGGGATTACTTGAAAATAAAGTCTTAAAAAAAAAAAAAAAGGAACCAACTGGATGCACCCATGGTTTTGTAAGCCCAGTAGGGCATTCTGGGTAGGGCTGCCCAGATCCAAATTTCTTTTTTCTTCTCTCCTTCTTCTTTTTGCTTAAATTTTCTATTTATAAATGATCTATTTTTATATTTAAATCAGCAATGTAATCCCATGTTACACAAAAGATATTGAATGTTATACCACTGAAAATAAGTCTCATTCCTACCCTGGCTCTCTAGCCATTCAGTTCTGCCCCAGATGTGACAATTGTCAACAGCTTGTATGTCTTCCAGAGCTTTCTCTCCACAAACAGTAGAATGATGTTCACAGTGGTATGCACCCTACTTACTCACTTAATATCTTTTTGAGACTATTCCAAGTCAATACACATATGCTATTCTCTTTTTTTTAACAACTGCATAAATTTCATTGGTAAATAAACTCTCATTTATTGCATGAGTCCTTTCTTAAGGGACATTTATGTTGATTTCATTCCTTTGCAAGTAGTGCTAGAATGAATTTTTTTTTCAGCTTTTTTGAGTATAATGGACAAACAAGATTGTGATATATCAAGGGTATACAATGTTGTTATTTGATATTTATATACGTAGTGCGTGGATTCGCACATCCACTGCCTCTCGTATTTACCTTTGTGTGTCTGTGTGTGTGTGAGTGTGTGCACTGAAGTTCTACTCTCTCAGCCAATTTCAACTCTACAGTACAGTTGTATCAACTCTGGTTACCGTGTTGTACATTAGATCCTCAGACCTTACTCATCTGGAAGTTTTACCCTTTTATAAACTTTCCTTCCCCAATTTCTCTTTTTCTCTTCTCTTCTTTTATTAATTTCTATTTCCCCCAGCATCCAGCCCCAGGCAACTACTTTTCTACCCTCTGTATCTATGAGTTTGACTTTTTATTTATTATTTTTAAATTATTATTATTTTTTAGTAATCTCTGTACCCAATGTGGGGCTTGAACTCATGACCCTGAGATCAAAAGTCGCATGCTCTTCCAACTGAGCCAGCCAGATGCCCCTATGAGTTTGACTTAAAAAAAAAATTCCAGAGGCGCCTGGGTGGCTCAGTGGGTTAAAGCCTCTGCCTTCAGCTCAGGTCATGATCCTAGGGTCCTGGGATCAAGCCCCGTCGGGCTCCCTGCTCAGCAGGGAGCCTGCTTCTCTTCCTCTCTCTCTGCCTGCCTCTCTGCCCACTTGTGATCTCTGTCTGTCAAATAAATAAATAAAATCTTTTAAAAAAAATTCCACAATATAAATGATACTATGTAGTATTTGTCTTTCTCTATGTGGCTTATTTCACTTAGCATAGTGTTCTCCAGGTTCATTCATGGTGTGACAAATGGCAGGATTGTTGTGTTGTTGTTGTTTTTAAGGCTGAATAATATTCCATTTTGTGTGTGTGTGTGTGTGTGTGTGTGTGTATCATATTTTCTTTATCCATTCATCTGTCAACACTTAGGTTGTTTCCATGTCTTGGCCTTTGTGAATAATGCTGTAATGAACATGGGAATACAAATATTTTTTTGAGATTATGATTTCATTTCCTTTGGATAAATACCCAGAAATTGGATTGCTAAGTCATATGGTAGCTATATTTTTAATCTTTTGATGAACTCCCATACTGTTTCCCATAGTGGCTATACCAGTTTACATTCCTACCAAGTGTACAAGAGTTCCCGTTTCTCTAAATCCTCTCCAGCATTTGTTATCTCTTGTTTTATTGATAACAGATGTCCTAACATATGAGGGGATATCTCATTGTGGTTTTGACTTGCATTTCCGTGATGATGAGTGATGTTGAGCATCTTTTTATGTACCTGTTGGTCATTTGTGTGTCTTCTTTAGAAAAATGTCTTTTGTTGCCCATTTTTTGGGTTATTTTTATTGATTGTATTGAGGTAGATGAATTTCTTGTATATTTTGGGTATTAACCTCCTAATGGATATTTGATTTGCCAATATTTTCTCCCATTCTATAGGTTGCTTTTCCAGTTTGTTCATGGTTTCTTTTCTGTGCAGAAGCTTTTAAGTTTGATGTAGTTTCACTTCTTTATTTTTGCTTCTGTTATATTTGCTTTTGGTGTCAAATCTAAAAAATCATTACCAAGACCAGTGTCAAGAAGCTTACTCCCTGTGTATTCTTCTGAGAATTTCAGGTCTTACATTCAAGTCTTAATGCATTTTGAATTAATTTTTGTGTATAGTGCATTGTATATCTAGTTTTCCTAACACCATTTATTAAAGAGATTGTCCTTAACCCATTGTATATTCTTGGCACTGTTGTCAAAAATTAACTGACTATATATGTATGCATGTGTATTTCTGGGCTTTTCATTCTGTTTCATTAACCTATTTGTTTTTATGCCAATATCATATTGTCTTGATAACTGTAACTTAATAATATAGTTCGAAGTCAGGAAGTGTGATGCCTCCAGCTTTGTTCCTCATTCTCAAAATTGCTTTGGCTATTTGGGGTCCTTTGTAGTTTCATAAGAATTTTAGGATTGATTATTCTATTTATGTGAAAAATGTCATTGGAATTTTAATAGGGGTTGCATTGACTCTGTGGATTGCTTTGGGTAGTATGGATACTTAAATGATATTAATTTTTCCAACTCATGAACGTGGAATATCGTTCCATTTTGTTGTATCTTTTTCAATTTCTTTCATCAGTGTTTTATAGTTTTCAGTGTACACATCTTTTACTTCCTTGATTAAATTTATTTCTGAGTATTTTATTCTTTTTGAAACTATTGTAAATGGGATTATTTTCTTATTTTCTCTTTCTGATAGTTCATTGTTAGTGTATAGAAATACACCTAATTTTTTATATTGATTTTGCACCCTAAAACTTTACTGAATTTATTTGTTTTAATAGTTTTTAGTGGAGTCTTTAGAGTTTTCTATGTATAACACATTGTGAACAGAGACAATTTTACTTCCTCCTTTCTAATTTGTATGCTCTTTCCTTCTTTCTATCTTGCCTTAATTATTCTGACTCATAATGTTGCTGGTACTGCACAATAGTGCTCTATAAAGTAGTTTTGGCCATCAAATAATTTTCTTAGTAGTCACAATACTGGCAAATCTATATTCATAATTAAATATGTGTCTAAATATTTGAATCAGTTACATATCCCCAAAACACTTCACATTTTACTTACATCATAGGGCAAATTGTCATGGAAATGGAATCCAGTAGCCTTGAATTTAAGGCCAAAGTAACAATTATTTTAGGAGATACAGATCATTTTTTTGATTTTGGCTTTTAAGATGAGTTTTTTTCTTGATTGAAGCCACTCGAAGGACAACCTTAGAACCTTCAAATCATAAAATGTAGTATTCAGAACTAGTGGAAGGTAGAACTTCTGGTATGATCTGCTATTTTTAATTCTGGTGAACCAATTTAAAAATTTTATAGTAAGAGAATAGAAATTGCAAATATTTCTCATCACAAAAACTGTAACATTCTATAAGAACATTCTTTTGAATAAATATAAAGCCTACTAACTTTTTTAAAAGATTTATTTATTTATTTGAGAGAAAGAGAGAGCATGTGGGGAGGGGCAGAGGGAGAGTAAGAAGAGAGAATCCCAAGCAGACTCCCTGCCAAGGGCAGAGCCCAATGCAGGGCTCAATCCCATGACCCTGAGATCATGACCTTAGCCAAACCCCAAGAGTCAGACTCTCAATCAGTTGAGCCACCCAGGCACCCCAAGCATAACAACTTTCTATTTGAATTAATTAATTTCCAATTAGTAATGCCAAACTTAGAATGATAGCTTTGGACTTCGATTGTATTTATTAAGATGTTCAAAAATGTAATGAACATAATCCAAAATTGCAAGATCTACATGAAATATAATGTATGTGGTCAACATTAATGTATTAAAAGAAAAAAGTCACTAGTGTTTAATTCCTGTTATAATTTGAACGCTAAGAGCAGTAAAGTAACATTGGTTTATGCTTAATTTCTCAAGTATAAGGACCAAGTAGTATGTTATGACTACGATGAAAACAAATTGCATAAGAAGTGGATTATATGTAGAACTATGTTTTTTTTCCTGCAAGGTAGGAATGTGCTTAAAGAGACAGAGACTAAATTTGAAATAAAGAATTTGTCCTATTTTGAGTGGAAGAAAACTAAATCTCTTTATTTTGATATCATTTTCTTTTTGGATTTTTTCCTTCTTTTAATATATATCAGCTCCATGGTGAAAAATTAAATTAGACTAATGTGATAGAGAAAATCTCTTGTATTTACAAGTTTGTTTTGTTGCTTAATCTTTGTGTGAGCATGATCTCGGTCTTCCATTAAATACAGATTTCAGAGTATTTTATCCCTCTTTAAGTTTTTGATTCCTACCAAAGAGTCATATTTAAAATCAGTGCTATACTCCTGCAATCAACTGCTTAAAAAATCAGTAGCTCTTGGGGCGCCTGGGTGGCTCAGTGGGTTAAAGCCTATGCCTTAGGCTCAGGTCATGGTCTCAGGGTCCTGGGATTGAGCTCTGCATCGGGCTCTCTGCTCAGTGGGGAGCCTGCTTCCCCCTCTCTCTGCCTGCCTCTCTGCGTACTTGTAATCTCTGTCAAATAAATAAATTAAATATTTTTAAAAAATCAGTAGCTCCTTCAGGGTTTTCTGAAGTAGGGGGTTTAGTCAAAATTAAAGATACATTTCGGATAATGCTGATCTCTTGCAAATTATAATTTTCTTAAATTTATAAAATTTCACTTATCATAGATTATACTCTGTTTGAAACTAAAAATTATTTATTTAAATATTTAATAATTAAGATGCTCACTGGTAGATATACCTATCCATTATAATTTTTTAAGGTTTAATTTTTTTCTTTTTATTAACCTATAATGTATTATTTGTGTCAGGGGTACAGGTCTATGAATCATCAGTCTTACACAATTCACAACACTTACCCTCCCAGTGTCCATCACCCAGCCACCCTCTCCCTCCCCTGCCCCTTTCCCTCTCTTCTAGCAACTCTCAGTTTGTTTCTTGACATTAAGAGTTTCTTACGGTTTGTCTCCCTTTCCGGTCCCATCTTGTTTCATTTTTCCCTCCCTTCCCCCCACAACTCCCTGCCCCGCCTCTCAAATTCGTCATATTAGAGAGACTGTATGATCATTGTCTTCCTCTCATTAACTTATTTCGCTTAATTTTTAAAAACACAAACAAACAATGGGAACCTTTCCTCTCTACTTATTTCAAAATATACTATAGTTGGTTATTATCATCTTTTGCTTATTTTTTTCTATTGTTCGAGAAATTAGGTCAAATTTTAATTAATTTTAAGTAAGAATTTTCATTTTTTAAAAATATTTTGTTTATTTATTTATTTGTCAGAGAGAGAGAGAGAGAGAGCACAAGTATGGGGGGTAGCAGGCAGAGGGAGAAGCAGGCTCCCCGTTGAGCAAGGAGCACAATGTGGGGCTCGATCCCAGGACACTGGGATCATGACCTGAGCCAAAGGCAGACACTCAACTGACTGAGCCACCCAGGTGTCCCAATTTTCATTTGTTTTTAAAGCTTATTTTACTTGGCATTTTTTGAAACAAATGATGGAAAATAAAATGATTTGGAAATGAAAGATTGATAATTCTGTCCTAAATTAGACACAACTCTCCAATAATTTGTAGAAACTAAACTAACTATACCTAAAATGATCTTGCCTTAGAACTAGATCCATGTGGGGTGGCCTAGCCCTTCAAATAAGAAGGGGCCAAAGGACCCTCCATAGTCAGGATCCAGGATGATGATAGTCAGCACCTGCTCCTGGAAAGGCTTGTGCTCAGACTCCTTTTCTGGCAATAATCACTTATCAGTGGTGATCCAGCCAAAATCTTTGGCCCATTTTGGTTAAGAAAGCCAACGTGAGATCTGACCCAGCATCCTGGCCTACGATGTGCTATTGGATTACCTTACCACTCACCATAACAGGCAAAGAAACGGGCTTGGAGAACCATTCTTTCTACCACCAACACACTGGTTTTTTTGGGGAGTCCCAGGTTATTCAATAGAGTTTATTTTGGTGCTTCTGATCTGGACTGTATTTTTGATCAACCCATTTATTTTCAGTGCCAGGGGTCCTTAAGCTGAGATTGTTAAATAGACAGAGTTGTTCAGCTGCTGCTGCTGCTGCTGCTGCTTCTTTGTCGTCCTGTCTTGACGTCTCCCCCTTCCCCTCCCCCTCCCCTCTCCTCCCCCTCCCCCTCCTCCTCCTTCTTCCTCTTCTACTTCTTCCTCTTCTTTCTTAAGGCACGCTGAATGCCAGAAGCCAAAATAAAGGAATCTTCATATCAAGGGATTGCTGAGACCCTAGTTTCTACTGTTCTTCCACAAGCATAGTTTCATATTTCATGTAGGTAGCTGGCTAGTGGGAGAAGAAGTCATTCTAAGGCTTCCTTCACAGCATGAGATGTCCTCTCAAAGGAATATATTGTCAGAGACACCTGTAATCAACCTTTCTCTTTAAGTGGGATGCATCCTGTTTTCTCAACCCCACGACTTCTAGCAAACAAGCTGGTATTTCCATAGTGCAAACTATAGAAACTGAGTTCAGAGTCAAAGGAATGTAAAATCAAGTATAAGAGCTAACGGACCCAGTCCACGAAGTTAGGCTGATTTTCAAGGCCTGGAGTCAAATAAACAATGAGTATTGCTTATTTGGAAACTCTCTCTCAGGCTTTTAAATGATCTTTTTTAGGGTGTGGCTTCCTTTTGTGTGAGGAGATCTCATTTTCAGTGGGTACTCAGTGATATTACCCTTTTTGAAAAGCCAACGGGGCTCCCCACCGATTCGTGACCATTTCTAGAACATTGTCAGTCTCTGGGGCCCTTAATTTTTCCCCCCCTTGGTTCAACAAGACAAATGCACTGAAACTCTGCCAAGGTTTTGCTTCAACCATAGCATGAGATAAAGAGGATTTACAGGCAAAGAACTCTCTTGAACAGCAGCCAAAAAAGCAGATAACTTTTAAATAACACACTGTGGTAGAAGAAACTGCCTTGTGGCAATCTACTTTTGAGAAAAATAGCAACTATTTATAGTACATATTGGCAAACACGTATGCTTAGGCTCTAGGAAAGCTGGAAGGTTACCATACTGTTCATGGTTTTTCTTACATGGCTAACACTGAATTGAATGTTACAGACAGAAGTTATATTTTTATTACTTATTTTCAACCAAGTTCAATTGATTTACAACAGTCAGCCATATGACTAATTCAATTTGAATGGAAATGAGTTCAAAGAATACATTAAAAGAAACATACAATGATAAATTATCTAAATTATACAAATGTACGCCCTCACTTGAACAAATTTAGATTTGTAAAGTAGATAAATAATAGATAATTGCTTTCTTTTATTGAAGGGCTCTTTTCTTTTTCAGTATAAGGTGATTCATCTCCAGATTTCCCTAAATAGTGAACTCTCTTAATGTTCTTAGAGTATAATTAGATTCCAAAAATCCTTTTCAAAAATATGTTATCTGGAACACATCTACTGCGTGTGAGCCGGGGAAGGGGCAGAGGGAGAGGAAGCAAACTCTCCCACGGAGTGCAAAGGCAGGACTCGATCCTAAGACCCTGAGATCATGACCTGAGCCGATACCAAGAGTGGCTGCTTAACCAACTGAGCTACCCAGGAGTCCTTTGTTGACACATATTTTTTTTTTGAACCAATAAACCAACTTTTATCTGCAAAGTAAGAATCATTTATATCCACACTTATACCCACAATTTCAGTTCCTCTTTTAGCTCAGAAACTCTTGAGAAAATTTTCTTTCCTCTTCCTCTTTGGTAGGAACTGGTAGTATATTTTTCTGATCTTAATTCTTTGCATAAGGTTCTAAACAAGTATGACTCTAGTGGCTTGGATTCACCATTCTGAGAATATCATTTAATGTGGAAAACAGGTCCATGGAAAATTTTTACACCAACATTTCTCTGTAATTAACAGTGAGTTCTTTCATCGATGGCATTTTGGAAACCAATGATTGATATACATCCTTTGACTTAGAATTAAAGTATCAATATACACATCTAAGCATTTATCTAATATATGTTATTTGTTTCAACATATTCATTTTTAAATATCTTATCTCAAGAAGTTGGTTTTGGTACCTTTCTGCAGAACAAATAATGGGTTTGTTTTTTTGAAGCTTTTCTCTTTAGGTAATCTAACTAGATTTATTAACTGGGTATACTTTGTATTGCCTATAGATTGATCAATGTTTGATTTCTAGATTAAGTTTATCTCTATGGCAACTCATATGCCATAAATGCATCTACTTGTGATACTGCTCAAAAAGTATATCTTTTCCATGCTCTTATCTTGCTCACCCCAAACATGGGCAATTTTAACATAGGCTGTTAAATTGAGTGATTCTATAATTATGTATGTGAGTTGGCTTTTGCTATGAAATTAAACTTCATCTCATACAGGTGTAACTGATTTCATAAAAAATTGACTCTTTTTAAAATTTTAAGCTCACAGATGCTTTAAGAAGTTCATATATTTTTGGAGGGGAGATGGCCTGATTTGCTAGGTACTATTGCTTCGCTTCATAACTTTTCCATGACCAAAAAAAAAAAAAAAATGCTGAGGATTAAAAGAGTTACTGGAGAGCATACATGTGAATTTCAGGTAATCCTCATTATTCTGCATGATTTAAGGTTTCTGATTCCTTGGCTTTGTTGGTAGCCCACTTTTGCCCCTACATTTAAGATATATTGAGATATATTTATTTGTATATTTGTTATATATAAATATTTAAATACTGATATATATTTATGTATTTATTAATATATATTAATATATTTCTTTTGCTCCTAGATTTATTGAGATGTAATTGACATACAACATTGTATGAGTTTAAGGTGTACAATGTGATGATTTAATACACATACATATTGTAATATTATTACCATAATAAGGTTAGTTAACATATCCTTCACCTCACATAATTACTATTGTATTGTTGTGGTGGTGGTGGCGGTGAGAATATTAAAGCTTTACCTGCATAACAATTTTCAAGTATATAATACAGTTATTGTTAACTATAGTCACCATGCTCTATCTTAGATCTCTGGAGTTTATTCATCTTATAAAGAATGTCTCTCCATTTTTCCTGACCCCTTGATTCCTGGCAATGATGATTCTACTCTGTCTCTATGAGTTCAGTGTTTTTAGATTACAAACCCAAGTGTGATCATACAATATTTGTCTTTCTCTGTCAGACTTATCTCAACATGATGCTCTCAAGATCCATCCATGTTGTCACAAATGGCAGAATTTCCTTCTTTATGGCTGAATAGCATTCCATCATATATAGATACACATTTTCTTTATCCACTCATCTGTCAATGGACACTTAGTTTGTTTCCATATCTTGGCTATTGTGGACAATGCTCTGCAGTACTGTTTTGAAAGTCATCTCTGAAAGCTTAGCACCTGTTGCTCCAGCCCTTGCAACAATGCTATAAATCTCGAATTCCCTGTCAAGTAGAATAGATTTTGTTGTCCACAGCGGAACTTCAAATGATATAGTAATTGGTACCAAAAATGGCTGCTGACCTTAGAAATCCAAAGATGTAAATCTGGAAGTGGTTGTTGAACATGAGTGAATTTGAAAACAGTGAAGAGATCTGTTTACTTTGAGAGGATTTCTGATGGGAGTCACCTGTGGTCTCCTAGAAAGAAGGACCTTTTGGAGAGAGTTTTGACAAGACCAAAGTGGCTACCACTGTAGCAGAGTGTAGTGAACAAAAGCACCATAAGGGTTGCAGACTGGGCAAATTACTTCTAATTATATTTAGTAGTTCTGAGACAGAAAATGACAGGCTTAGAGTTTCAAGTGATGGCTAGAGAACCAGAGAGTTCCAGTGACTGCCACACAATTCCTTATCTCTTGTAATCACAGTCTGGATCTATAAATTTCTGATTTATAATGTGTGCTGAATTTGTAGCCTCACCAGGCTTCTGAGAAGACCTAGAAACAGTGACCAATCCAGTAGCAATGAGCAACCCAAGTGTTTAAATTATGGTCTCTAAATTTAATTTTCCACCATGATGAACATGGGCAGAAAATATTTCCAAGTTATATATGACAAATGACTTGTATCCAGAATATATAGAGAACTATTATGAGTCAATAGTAATAAGACAAACAGGTCAGTTAAAAGTAGGACAAATATTTGAACAGATACTTCACAAAAGAAGCTATAGACATGGTTAACAAAAACATAGAAAGAGCTGATCATTAGTCATGAAGGAAAAGCAAATTAAAACCAGAGAAGACACTACTACACACCCAATAGAATGGGTAAAATTTGAAGGCCTGATAATATCAAGTGTTGTAGAGCATAGGAAGCAACTGGATCCCTCACTCATTCATAGTGGGTATGCAAATATAGTATAGATCCTCTGGAAAAACAATTTGGCAAGTTCTCATAACATCAAGCGTACACATGGCATAAGACTCAGAAATTCCATTTTTTGGGTATTTTCCTAAGGAAAGGGAAACATATGTTCCCACAAAAACCTGTGTATAAATGTTTAGAGCAGATTTATTTATAACAGTCCGAAATTGGAAAGAACCCAAATGTCCATCAACCAGTGATCGGATGTTGTACATCCATGTAGTGCAATACTACTACTCAGGAACAGAGAGAGACAAGCTACAGATACATGCAAACTATGAACAAATCTCAGAAGCATTATGCTAAATTAAGAAGCCAGACACAAGAGGCAGCATATTGCATGGGGCAATTTGTAAGATATTCTAAAAATCCAAAATTATAGGGAGAGAAAACAGATCAGTTTTTCCTGGAGAAGAAGGCTGGAGGGAAAGGTCTGACGTCAAAGGGACATGAAGGAAATTTGGGATGATGGAAATGCTCTACATTTTCATTGTAGTAATGGTTACACAACTGTAAACATTTGTCAAAAATCATCCAGCTATGTATGTTAAAATAAAAAGGACCCCAAAATATTAACATGCCCAGTAAAAACTAAGGGCGTGAGGAAAATAATTGAGAGTATCTTAGATTACTCTATGAAAACTCTACAATTTGCCTACAATTTGTCTATAATTTGTCTCTACAATTTAACACTATTAAGTGTATTTTCAGGATGGGCTAATATGATGCATTGGTTCTGAACAAGGCTATAAAATTCAAGTTGACTTCAGTTCAAGTTCTGGCTCTGCCGTTTATGAGTAGAGTGACCTTCTACTAATTATTTCATTTCCACCTGAAAGGCTTATGGTGGGGATTTAATGATGTGATTAACTGCTTCATCACTGCTTGGCTCATATAGGCATTCAACAAATGTTAGTTATTTACGAACATTTACAAAGAGTCTATGTGGGGAGACACACACATAAACAAATAAATTACAATATCATGTAAAAAGAGCAGAAATAGAGCAAGCATAAGGCACAGTGATGGCAAAAAATGAGAAATGTTTCATCATGTTTGGAGAAGCCAATGAAGACTTTCTGGAGGAAATCATGACTAAGATAAAATTTGAAAGACAAATAGATGTTTTTCATCCTGATTAGGAGAGTGAAGGGCCTAAAATGTCATAGTGTACTTGGAGAATTATGTGAGCAGTTTGCCATTTCTTTCCTTTTCTTTCTTTCTCGAGTGATTAGAGAAGCTATTGCAGTATGAAGGAGTCAGCCAGAATAAGCTTTGGAATGCTAATTTAAGAATCTTGTTGTATCTCATACTGCTTGTGGTGGAGTGGTTGGGAGCCAGCAAGGAGGGAAACAAATTACAAAGATTACTTTGGTCATCTTGGAGAAAGTGGATTGAAGGTAGGATGAAGCTAGAGGGAGACAGACCTGTCAGAAGTCTTGTTAGATGAAATCAGGTAAAGGATGGTGACATTCAGTACTTGAGCTATGGGAATGGAAAGGTGAGAATAAATTCAACACAGTTTTAGAGGAATTCACATAACTGAATATGAAGGAAAATGGTTCCGAAATGACATTCACAATTCATGCTTGGGTATATAGGTAGGCAGTTGTACCTCTTGATAAGTAGAAAAAACATATTCCTAAAGGGAAATGATGAGTTTAGGTGGGTAGTGTTGATATTTGAGATGCCTGTGGACATCCAGTTAGAGCTTTCCAGTAAGAGGAAGGATATGTGAACCTAGAGCTCGGTATTGAAGTCTGCTGGGGAGCTATATATATGGCAGTTGAAGTCACAAAAATAAAGATCACCCTCGAAAAGCATATAGTATGGCAAGGGAACCAGGGACAGAACCCTGGGAAATATCAACACTTAAGTCTATATAGAAAAGACCTTAAATGGTGGTC
Source organism: Taxidea taxus jeffersonii (assembly GCA_003697995.1). Lineage (NCBI taxonomy): Eukaryota > Metazoa > Chordata > Mammalia > Carnivora > Mustelidae > Taxidea > Taxidea taxus. The sequence goes on from ML102646.1 coordinate 108,986, forward strand.
CTAAAAGTAGGAGGAGGATCAAGAACAAGTAGTATCAAGGAAACCAAGGAAGGTGTTTCAAGAATGAGGTATCATCAAGAGAGTTATATGAAGCAGTGATGTCAAGCAGAATGAAAACTAAGAAACAGCCAATGGATAGGAGTGGTTTTAGTAGTGGGACCAAACCAGATCACTGTGGTTTGAAGAGTGAATGGAAGTTAATACATGTGGAAATATCAAATGTAGGCTACTGTTTTGGAAACTCATGGTCGAGAAGAGAAAGAGAAAAATGGAATGATAGCTAGAAGGAAATACAGGTTGCAAGAGGTTTTTTTCTGCTTTCTGTATGAGGCATAGGAAAGACTTCACAGTATTCCTGTATCGAAGGGGAAAAGGCTGAAGATCCAGGAGTGTATTATTTAAGGCCCAATCCCAGCCAGGAGACAGAAATCACAAGTTATTTGATAGAAAATTTAATATAAAAATTCTTAAATATGTCTAAAGCTGCTTATCGGGTAATTTAAAAGGTGATATAAGGACATAAAGGGATATGAAAGAAGCAACTATAAGAAACATCTAACACTCACTCTTAGGGCTGGGGGACCAGCAGAGGCAGGCAAGAGATGGAGTTTTAAAAGTGTGATAGGAATTCAGGTGAGGGAGATATTTTTGTTTGTTTTTTGCTAAGATCCAATCAAAGAGTATTTTATGAAGACGGCATTTGAGCTGGGCTTAAGTAGAAATGAAAGAATGTTCCAAGAGTTACACAAGTTGCACATGACCTGGTAAATAGTAAATGCTTAATAAATATTTTTGAATGAATACAAGACAAAATGAAGAGGGCCAACTGCCTTAACTGCTGATTGGAGGGGAAGGTGGAAGACCAAGAAGGGAAAGGGAAGGCCAGGAAGGCCATGGGGAAGAATGGCATAAAGAGGAAAGAAAGGCGGATAGGGAGATTTTGAAGGGCCAAGATAAGTTCGGGGAGGGCAGACTAGACACCCTAGTGCACGCAGGGTGTGGGCCCTGCAGGTCTGCGGTTTCGTGGAGTCCGGACAGATAGTGGAGATTTGTAAGTCATCGCAGGATTCTGGCCAGCCCTGTCGTGGGGAGAAAGCAGTAGCAGCTCAGAGTATGTGAATGCAGAACCAGTCCGCGGCAAGAAGCTGAGGCCGCATGCTTGCTGATTTGCAGTTTGCACCTGCGCTCGCCTGCAACTACTAGGAAGAGGAGGATTCTCCCGTCTTTCCTGCCTCAAAGCAGTGGACTCTGGGAGCAGAGGACGCCCGAGCTCCTTCCGTACCGGCCGCTTTCTGAAGGCGGGACAATGAGCGCCTCGGGCTGCCGAGGGGGAGCTTCCTGGGCGGAGGCGCGCGCTCCGATGCGCGCGCAGCCGCGGCCCGGTGTCGCCTAGCAACCAAGAACAACAGTGGCCTAGGAGGCGCGCGCCAGCCGCGGCGGGTGCAGTTCTCCAGGTCCGAGGAGCCGCGGCTCTGAGGGATCTCCTGGCAGGTAAAAGCAGGCGTGCGGCTGAGCAGCTACTCCCGCGGTTTGGAAAGGCAGGGCCAACGTCCCGCAGAACTTTGGCAAGGAGAAGGTGCCCCGCGGGTGGGACATTTGGGCCAACTGAGGGAACGAACGAACACCTTGGAGGGGTGTCGGTCCCTGCTCTATGCCTGAGTATTAGACGGGGGTCGGGGTGGGCTTCATAAGCATCCCGGCTGCCTGCCATTTAGCAGGTGACAAAACTGAGGCCCGGAGAGGGCATCTGAGGGTCTAAGATTCCGCTACTTGACTCTCAGCAACTCAAGAAGCGAGTCCCCACTTGTTCTAGCCTTCCTCCTCCCCTTAAGTTTTCTCAAAAAAGATCTCCCCATAGGCTAAAATTGAAGGTCGTGTAGTCTGAAAGTTCACCAAGAAGTACCAAATGATTGGTACATTTGTTGGGGGAAAATGTGGCGCCTCTCTAACAATCGAGAGGATGCCTCGACAAATCGAGATTTGTTTTCGTATCCAATGCGGTGAAGTTCATGCCTTTTCATCCAGTTTTTTCCCTTTATCTTAGAGGAGCAGTTGCAAGAATGTGGATGAACATTTTAGGCTTAAGGATGTTCATTGCAGACTTACCCATAATTTCAGGAAATTGGAAACAAATGCTCAACAATAGGGAACTGTCCAGATAAATAGTGG